>PVKH010004648.1:0-14137 GCA_004027955.1 Chaetophractus vellerosus | reverse complement strand
GCTCTGGCCCGCCCATGGCGGCTTGCCATTCTCAAGGCGTTCTGCCCACTAGGAGAGGTCCCCGGGAACCGAACCCAGGGCCTCCCATGTGGTATGCCGGCGCCCTATCCACTGGGATATCCAGCCGGCCCCAGGCAGGTTATTTTAGAGAAACAGAAGATGAGTTGCAGCTGAGACCTGGCAGAAAACATGGCTGAGAGACACATGGCCCCAAAACCCTGCCTAGAAACCCCCTGAAGGAAAGGCCACTGCCAAGAATCAAGCTGGAAAGACTCCACGAGACCTGGGCCATGAGATCCCATTTGGAATGAGATCCCATTAGGGGTCAAGGGGAAGCACCAGGTACCTTCAAAAAGGCCTCACCGTTGGTCCCCTGAGAACTAACAGGCCGGGTTACCAATCAGAACAGCAAACAGCTGGGGCCTCTCCCTGCTCCTTAGGAAGGGGGAAATGAATAATGGCTTAATAAAGGTAGCCCAATAAACCCAGACACTCTCTCTGCCTAGAGAAGCCCACATCTATACTTTAGGTGCATTTTCTGTTCTTTTCTCCCATTTTGCAATAAAATACTGGCCTAACTAAACTGACATATTCTTAAATTCTTTTATATAACATACCCAAGAACCTAGAGGAATCCATCATCCTCCGACTTCAACTGGATTAAACAAAATGTGGTACACACACAATGGAATATTATTTAGCCAAAAGAAAGAATGAAGTTCTGATACATGCTGCTACTTGGATGAACCTTGACACATTATGCTGACTGAAGAAAGCAAGGCATATAAGGACAATGTGTTAAGGGACGGTCCTAATGTGACCTGATACTTTTCCCTGGGGCCCACAAATAATAGTCTGTGATTAGGACTATGTGTGTTAGGCTAGAGATAAATCCCAATTCCCTAGTAGATAAAGGGGCTGCTGGTACATTCCTTCCCTATTGTTCTGAACATATGAAAATGCTTACTGGAGACAGCTTGACCTGGTAGGCATGTTTTACAACATCTAGCTCACAATGGCACAGGATGGCTGTCCCTGGCGTTCCTCCACTGCAACAGCACAGGAATACAAGAGATGGGTACTGTATATAGAACACCTCACTGCATCAGCCATGAATTGAGGCCCTCAGGCTGTGGGGAACCAATGCCCACTAGTGAAGCTGAACTTGCTCTGTTCCTTCTCTATGTGAGCAAAACATCTTTCCATCAGAGCCTGTGGGAGTCATACTTTTGCTGGTGACCCCAGTGCCTGTATTGGAGAGGGTTGACATCTCTTTAGGATTCTCTTTCTGGCCAACAAAGACTATGTGATTTTACTTATATGAACTATCTACAAAGAGAAGATTTGTAGAGACAGAAAATAGTTTAGAGGTTACCATGGGTTCAAGGAAGGGGAAGGTGGAGTTTTTTGGTGGGGAAAAAATGTTTGCAAATTAAAAAAAAAAGGAAAGGAAGAACCATTTCAGGCACTGCGTTGGGAGCCGTGAGGCGAAGTTGAAAACTGGATGAAACACCAGTCATAATGAATAGATTCAGAGACAAGGCAATGATACTTTCTGTCTTTACCAACTGTCAGTGTTTTAGAAGTTCAAATGAGAGTGAAAATAAGAAGAATTTGAAGACAAAGAAGAAAAAGAGGAAGACGAAGAGGAAAAAGAAGAGGATGAGGACAAAGTAGAGCAGGAGGAGGAGGGAGAGGAAACAGAGAAGTAGGAGGCCCATCCTGATTCAATCTGACCACACCTAAATAGGATCTTCTAATATGAGTCCATGCAATTAACTGACAATGTAGCGTCAAAGGGTCCTATTTACAAATGCATTCACATCCACAGGAACACAAATTACGAATAGGAACATGTCTTTTATTGGGGTCCATGATTTGATCTACTACACTCTGTTTCCAATAATTCCAATTTCCTTAAAACTGGAAGCGATTTTCCATACCCTTTCCTTCCCTAGATTTTGGAAGCATCTAATTAAGCTGTGAAATATCATAAATTTCTCAGTTTCAGAGAAGATACATGTGGAAAATGTGTGTTCTAGAAATGATGAAGCATGATGCCAGGAGGTGTTCTTACTGATGCTGTGGAAAATATTCTGTAAATTCCCAAGTTTGGAGCTGAGTCTTCATTTTTGTGTCCTTAGCAAAGGGCCTGGCTCAGAGTAATTGCTTACATAATGTTTATTAATGGGTCCATAATGAATTATCTCCCTTATACCCCACAGAACGCACACACCCACATGCATACAAACAAAAATCATCACAGAAATCCTGTAATTGATGACATAATTAAATTATCTAATGCTTTTCCGTTATTAGTTTTGCTTGAAAATTGTAAGAAATATAGGAAATATAAAGTCAGTTACTGGACATCTCAGAAAGAAAAGAAAATGGAAAATGGCCCATGATACTTAATTATCCCGCGTACTTTGCTGATATATTAACAAACTACTTAGCTATACACTATCATGTCTCTGTTAGTATCACTTCTCTTCTATTAAAACTCTATTGTCAATATTATAACTGTTCAATATTTTAAAAATCAGACCTCTTACTTTTCAAACACAATAGCCTATGTCACTCTATGACATATAACTCCTTTGCATTTAGTGATGACATACCTGTGCTTCCTTGAACTTCCCCTCCCTTTGTTTCCCTAAGGCTATAACCTTGATCATATCCCAGCTTTTCTGGTTGTCAATTCTCCATTATTAACATTGGTTTCTTTTTTTTCCCTCCCTTTTAAAGGTATTCTACACATTTCAACTTTCTCAGCCTCCTACCAAAAGAGGACCTGCATTTGACTTGAATTGCTGCCAAGTCTAGTGAAGTCTCCCAATTCACTGATTTTAAGTAATTAAAGAGAGATGTAAATAGCCACAGCTGCCAATCAATTGATTTTTCTACATTCTAGTATTTTGCAGATTTGATGGGTGCAGTTTTCCTCTCCCCACAGACTACAGCTGCAAATTTGCAACTTTTCAATTTCTCTTCATTTGCCATTTGAAAATTTTGTTAGGAAAAATTAAAACTTTTTGTGCTGAGAAAAATCACACAGCATTCTCCATAAGTACTGCATAAGTCAATAATATGGCAGGAGAAAGACCAATGAGCTAGGCAGTCGGAATGGGCTCCAAAGAACTTTACTCCATACCCCACCCGACCATTTCTTACCTCCTCCACCTGCATTATTCCTATAGTCATAAAACTGGAAGTATACCAAAGCAATGAATTTTCAGAATCATAGAGAAAGCCCTCTATATGCATCAATATACCCCATTTGCTTAAATGTATATTGTAATTTTATATTCATGTCTACATGTGACTATTTCTGTTAATATTTTGCAAATAATTAGATTTTCTTTCTGTAGCCTAAAATATAAGCTTCTATGGAGTCTTGTGTGGATGTGGTCTTTTGCACACCTATTCCCACTGTTAGAGGTTCGCTATTGCAAAGTTCAGAGTGTGTGATTAATGGACTGTGACATAAACCATAGCCTATGTGCATGAATGCAACCAACCATCTCCTCACAAGAACAAAGGAACCACATGGTGATGGAGCAGAGCAAGATAAGGATCTCCACTCCCTCCTGACCAAGGCTGCATCAGTCCGTCTTGCAGTCCAAGAATACCCTATATCTTAGCCCACTACCCCCTAGCCATACAAGGGAAGGAATTTGCTTTTACAGCCCCTTTTTGGTCCCCAGGCTATACTCGGACCCTAACCCCTCCCCACAAACTAACGTTTCCCCACCGATTTATATACTGTATAAATTCACATCTGCCCCTTCCAGGGATGAACTGAAGTCTGTTCTTCAGATCCCCTCCATTGGGAGAGCTTCTCAATAAACTTCCTACCTGCAATCATCAGTCTCCGCATCCCAGTGAGCACCCCTTTTTCTCCAACACCCACTGTGAAAGTATTGTTCCAAAAATAATTTGTTCAGCACATCTGATGTTCCAATGTCTAGAACAAAACACATTTCTGAGTGGAATCGCTCATATTTCACCCTGTAAGTTATTTATTTCTCACAAATACTTTCTTTGCTCACCTTAGTGTGGATCTCATTTATCATTTTCCACTTTCAAAGAACATGTTTTAGGGTTGCTGTAATAGAGCCCTCAGACAGAGGAGGGGTTATAGGGCCTATGACAGGAGTTTGTTTACTGTTCAGATGGAAATGAAGCCTGAAGAGAAGTGGTCCCAGGAGGGAAGGGAAAAGTTGCATTGATTAGCAAAGTTTAGATTATTCAAGTACTGCTGGACAGCTAAGAAATGCACCTATACAATAGGTATACCACTGTAAAACACAACAAACTCCATACCCTGCCCTAAAATGGCTCCATTGTCTTTCTCTTCCATTTGGTCACAATGAACTGTTACAGAAAAGTTTATTCCAATAGCAAAAGATATAACTAGTATTAGATAAAAGCAACATTTAACTTCTCTTTCTGCACCTCCTTTTCTGAGCGTGAGAGAGGGGAGGAACCCAAGGATTGACTATGGATGCACTTTCATTTGCCTGCTAAGCTCATAATGAAAACCCTATAAGAATGAGGTGGCTATGGTTAGAGAATATGTTGGGTTAGAGAACCAAAGGAATCCAGAAAAGAGATAAGTGACTTTAACAAAATAACCACACTAGCAATAATCCTGTCAGAACAACTGGCAATAATCAGGTAAAACAACACATTCCCAAGAAACAGAAAACAAGCAGAATAATGATCATCAAGAGGAAAAATGAGGCCAGCCTAACACCACCCAGAGTGGAAGGAATAACTGAGGGCACAGAAGCAGCCATTAACCTTGATGGCTGTGGAGAGAGAAAGTAATGGGCTTGGAAGTTTGGACAGAGCTCGACTTCTGATCCACAGGAAGAGTAAATTCTTACAACACAAGATCGTCTGTTTGAGTTGTATTTGTACCCTGCAAATAAAACATTCCATATGTTTATGATTGTGAGTGAAATGGAGGGGAAAATAAAACATTCTACTTTCCAAGTGGGAGCCAAATGTTCTCAAATGTCTCCTTCCATGAAAGGGGATTCTGAAATGGTCTCCAGAAATATTATGACAGAAGAGGGGTACAATTCATAAAGAATTTGCGCACGTCTGAGGAATACGATTTTCTAAAGTTCACCTAAACTCTTCTGTTGTTTTTTTTTTAAATAAGGAAACAAATAAAAAAATTTATTTGGACATAGACTTCATATAATGCAAAGAACTGTGGTGACTAAAACTTATTATTATGTGATCAAATACATTTCAGATAACACCAACTATCTTGTAGTTAGAACACAAATGAGACTGAAAAATACAGGGAAAAGTTGAGATACCAGAGAAGGGCCCATTATAGTCCTTTCTTATTTTCTCTTCAACTATTTTTTTATTTGATTAAGAATTATTAACTACAGATAATTTGGGAGGGACCTTAATTAAATTTTAATGCATGTATGTTTTAAAATTTATGTTTCAGCTAAAAATATTGCAAGCCATTTTCTATTTCAAAATGGTTTAAGGTCTAGCCCATGATTTCTTCTTAATTTTATGGATTCTAATTTTATATTTAAATAACTCACCTAAAATTATTTTGGTGTACGGTGTGTGAGGTGGCCCTAACATTTTTTTTCTAATTAGTAACTATCCCCAATACCATTTATGAATACTCTTATCCTTTACCAATGGTTTCTGATGTTTCTATAACAATATCAGATGTGCAGGAAATAGTTCAGGGATGCTGTTATTATTAATTTGGTTGTTGAGTCTTGTGTTCTCACTGTTCATTCTACTCACTCATTTTATGATGCTTTGTAATAGCTCATTGACGAATTCTCACTATAATGTGCTTTAAATTATCTTATTTCTCAGCTATATATTCCTTCAGATGTCTGTTGGAAATATTTTGTCCAATATTAATCATTTCATTAAAACTGGATTAAATTAAATTTATTTTTTTATATATGGGATATTAGTAAAATTGTATACTATTGCAATGTTGATAATCTGCTGCTCCTCCAACGCACACAAAGAATTATCCCACCTCAGAGTTCATCCAGCCTTGAACATTTTTCCCCGAGATAGCTATAAAGCTTGTCCCCTTACTATTTCCAGGTCTCTGGTCAGATGACTTCTTTTCCAAGAGCTCTTCCCTCGCTAACTATTGCCAGAAATCGCGCCCTCTCCTCACATAAGCAAATGATTGAGCTCAAGTGCCCCCTATGTTCACCACCTTGTGATTTTTAAACAAGGTCATTTTATTATATCCACTGGCTCCATCTTTCAAAAGCAATTCTCTGAATTATTTTCCAAATTTATTTCTCTGTACATGTATATGGAATAAGTAGCTGTTTCACATTTAATTATTCACTGCCTGCAACTCCAACACCTCTCATGCCACCTAACACTTTTAGTGAATTCTTCAGAGCCTGAGCCCAAAATCATGAGCCTCCCCTGATAATAAGTATTTTCCTCATATAGCTTCCAAGAGCCCTTCTGAAATTTCAAACAATAAACGAATGTCTATGAAGCACCTACCATGTTAGGCGCGTCCTGTCAGGAGTCTCGTTTGATCTTCACAGCAGTCCTGCCAGGTGTCAAACCCTGTGATATTAGATGGAAAATCAGAGAACTGAGAAAAGTAGCCGTAGGTCACATAGTATGGGACAGATCCAATATGTGAGCACACATCAAGGAACTTCAAAGACAGACACTCTGCATGTGTGTGTGTACGAAGGAGCTATGCACCTGAATTGCCTGTGCAGCCTTCAACAACTCCTTGTGAAGACAGTAGGGCCCATCAGTGTGGTAAGGGTGCTTTGCCAAGTGACACAAACAAACTAAAGCCTGTGGATCCAGGGAAGAAGCTGCCATTGACTGGAGACAAGGCTGACACACAAACGGACCAGACCCGATCATCATGTCAGCTGTTACCCCAAATGCTGTGCTTCATCTCACGAAGCCTTTTACAGGCTTGGCAGGCTTTTGCAGTAGTGAGTTGAGAAAAAGCTCAGATGACAGTGCAAGTGAAACATCAGGACTGTAAACTGCTAATTGCCAATTCCATATGTTTGCAAGGGAAACAACAGCGAGAGATACCAGTGGTGAGAAATCGCTGCAGTTTGTACTTACATAGCTGGCAGAAAAATGGAATTATATAAAGTCATCATGTCTCAATACTTCTGTCTCCATCCCCAACTCAAGAATTTTAAATGGAAAGATTAAAGAGCCCTGGATTTAAATCCCAGCCACATCAAGCATTTGCCCTATAATTTTTATGCAACCTACTTAACCTAGTCTTAATCTTTGGGGATACGGGCATGATGGCCAAGGTAATACTAGACAATATAAAAATAATTTGCTTAACTTAGCTGGATCATGGCTCTGAACTTAGATTGCCATAATTCAAATCCAAGTTCTGACCTTCACCAGCCAGATGATCCTAGGCTCGGTATTCAATCTTTCTGAGCCTCGGTTTTTTGATCTCTAATAATACATAAGCCATAGTCTTTGTCTACCATAGAATATATGTTCAACGTGTGTTATCTACCATTATTTTACTAAAGCCATGGGATGGAGGGAAAATCAGTTAGTTAAAATGTTTTAACTTCTAAAAATGCCTAATCCAAAAAGCTTTGCTGTCAACTGAGTTTAAAAACATTTGTGATTACTACAGATTGCTGGGGGAAAAGTTTCTTAACTAAGCATCACATCAGCATTATCACCAGCCGGTATGAACCAAACATATGGTAGGAGTGACACAACTGATGCAACTCTTGCCAAATGAGCTAATGTCAATTTTGAAAAGAATAAATAAGTGTAGAAATGCAAGGTATAAAGTTTAGCAGTATTCCCCCTTCTCTTTGTCCCCAGTGATCTCCATAGTGGTCTGTCTGAACTGAGAAGGGAGAATGTTATGCACTTAAATTTGTTTCAGTAACTGAGTAGGGGATCCTTAGGATTTTTGTCAATCCACAAAGGTGACAGAATTGCGAATACAATGCATTTAAAGAGAGGTAACCCAGAGTTAGTTGAACATATCAGTATGTCCTTTTTATTTTCTTTCTTTTTCAATTGGAGGCTGTTGCACATTAATCACTGCTTTTTAAAATCTTCTCTATTCTTTACTCCTTTTTTTGGTTAGGATGGGTGTCTTTGCTAATTGATCTGTAAAATAAGAATGGAAATAGTTTGTTCACAGAAATATATTATTAGATGTGTCTATTCATTGGTTATAAATAATGATAATAAGAATAAAATAATATAATATTTATGATATATAATGTAGAGTATTTATATTATATGTTAAGCATATAATATGTTTACCTATATATTATGCTATACATATATAGTGTATATAATATTTAGAAATTATATATTTTTAAGTATATATAGTTATAAAATAATACAAAATATTATTATACTTCTATTTTTATTGAGTACTTTTTATGTACTCCTTACTGCACTTATGTTATCTCTGATTTTGCTTCTAGATAATTCATTCTCATTTTATATATCTGGGCACAGAGATTCTGGAAGGATAAGTGATTTATCTGGAATCACTCTTAGTAAGTACAGAACTGGTACATGAATCCTGATCTCTAGCCCAAAGGTCCATGACCTTTCCAACATTCTATGGTGGTGATGATAAAGAAGAAGCAAATGAGGAATAATTGCTATCATATTTTAAATGTTTAGTGTATACGGGACATACTGATATGTGTCAAATACAGTGATAAATGCTTTACATACATTATCTGAGGAAGCAGTCTCATAGAAATCGAATAAATGATTTGATCAAGTTTGTAGTTAGAGACTTTACAAAAATATGCCAAGTTTTAAGACTTGTCTTCCATGTTAGATGTCTCTGTTATTTTGAAGTTATTGTGAACATCCCTGGCACACTCATTCAGGTGAGATGTGTCAAAACTCACACGATTATAAAAGATCAGACATGCCACATGGGGCCAAAAATTAAAAAGACCTGACTTAGTTCTATATTTAGTAAGTCACCATGTGACTCTTTGAGGGCGTTGTCCAATTGATTCCTTTGTACTTGGTATTTGCTGTCAATAAAAAAATCAAATTTAATTTGTATTACTGTACATCTGCAGATAACATTAATTATCCCCACAATGTTGAGAAGTTTGAACACACTTATGTGATAGATGTTAATATCGCTCAGCTGCCTTGCGTTCACAGTTGGCATTATCACACAGCAGAATGAAAGCAACATATCAGCTAAGAGGGCACCAGAGAAAGCCAGAAACTAAAATATGCCCTGACCTCATTTTCTGCAAAATTTCATTTGTTCTTATCTGAGTGTATAATCTGGTCCTCCAGAAGGACTCATTAACATTGATTTCTGATTGATCTGTCCTATGCCAATGTTCACTTGCAGCCAACTTGACATTTGGCTATCATAAAGAAGGGGATCGGCAGATATGTGTCAACTTAACTTTTGACCAAAATGCTATGTAATTGAACAGGAAAGCAATGTTAACATTATGCATTTGATTCCAGTTCATGTGCTCAATGGGCTAACATTTTAGAGCTCTGACACTTACAATTCTAATGCATGTCAAATCGGTATGTAAATACCAGCGATTCTGGTGAGATTTGCAATGTGGAATCCTATGCTAATGAGCGCACTCCCAAGAAGCTGGAAGTTTTCTACTTTCTCTTAAATAGGAATGAAAATATTGGAAAGCAGATCAACTTCTGAAGTTGTTTGGAGACCCTGAACTAATGGAAAGTGCCTGGACCAGGACCTAGACTCGTACAGTCATGATGATAAACGGTAAATGAATAATAGCTCCTTTTCCAGTCACTTTCCTATCTCTAACGATAACAGAACAAATTAAACAAAATAAAATCCCCAACAGCAACAAAACCCAGATACAGAAAGTTGACAAAGGGTAATATAAAATATGCATGCTTTATTTTCAATGCAGAGAAAGTGGCCTTATTCAGACTATTTTGGGAACTTCCAAGTTTTAGAAATAGAAAAAAAGTCTTCCTTGCCAGTTATTTAAAAAGTATGACTTGATGTTTGTTGTTGACCTTTATTTGTGAAGAGACAAGAGCATAGTGGTATCTTTGAGTAGAGTAAAATGTAAATTTTGCTCATCTTACTGATTTTCTTCCATCCAAAATGCTTTCATTATACAGTGTCTCATTGTTACCACTTCTTAAATATTGCAGAGACAATGTGAGGTAGCAGGAGGTCCTATAGTATTATGGGTGTACTGTGCAACATTTCTTATGCTCTGCATACTGTTAAAGGAGATGACATAACTCATTATCTAAATATTATCACAAGAGTTAAACATAAAATGCTTAATCAAATATAAAGCACTGTGTCAGTATAAGTAATATTACTGGCACCATCTTTCATTTATTGATTGCTGCAGAGTAAACAATGCTGTGACTTCAAAGTTTGACAGGCATCTTGTCCTCCGTCAATATAAGTCCTCTGTAAAGGCGTTCCTCCACATTTAAATTATATTTTAAAACCAACTATTAAAGTCCCTTTCAAAAGTTTACCCTGCAGTTTCTCTTGCAAACATAGCTCTTTTCTTCCTGTAAAATCCCGGGGCATTTCAAAAAAGGAAAAGTCATTTAGCTCATCTGGTCCATTCCAGCTGTCATCCGTTTCCCCAAGGAGAAGCAAGGGAAGCAGTTCTCAATGTATATCAGGGGAGAAATCTCTTAGACCATTAGGACTAAAACAGTGCATATGCCACAAGTACTAGGCACCTAATTTCATCACAGACGATTGATGATTCTGCCATCCAGCTTCGAACAAGCCTGGGACACTGGGACTTGGTGCTTCGGTGGGGAAGCAGGTTCACTGCAGCTTTATCCAGTTAAAAAAAAATATTTTATTGACACATAGAGCATTCAGAATCATAAAAATATATCATGTTTATCACTGCTTTTATGGCATGCATAGATATGACACAGGGGTATTGAGCCATACAACATTAGACGAGCATTAATTTCACCCTGCACTGCTACGAATAATGCAGACCTCAGCTTCTGTCCTCTTTACAGGCAGGACAGATTTCATCAGAAGTAAGCATTGTGAAGAAACACACCAAAATCAATGCAGATGCATATATTAGGGAACTGTACTGATTGCGCTTTTTACGTGCTAAACAAGCCTATTAGTAGTACACTAGTGCTCATCTCTGCCAAAGCCATCAGATTGCTAAAGGAGAGATTTTGAAAAATGAGCATCGTTCATGGATGTGGGAATACAGCCAGGGAATTTACCTTTAAGCACTTTGACTAACATCCGTAGTTTATGATTACATTATCACCCAGACTCTGATAAACATTTTTTTTATGGAGAGCTATTTCCTGAAGAATTATGACCCAGACATTTGATTTTGAGTCACTAAGTGGACAAACAGTTAAATATGGATCTAGATTTTAAGAACACCAAGATCTCCATTAACTAATGCCTTGGGTTAGGGCAAAGTTGGAGGGACAAAGTGTTACTATGAGATGAGAGAAGAGGCTGATATTTGCATAAAAATGGCAAAATGTAAGTAAGTGAAAAGGAAGCATTAAGAAATTTGCATCTGATTTAAGGCTTGTCCTTATTCAGCAGAATGCACTTGTCAGAACTTGTTGGGCTGTGTAGAATGGGAGCCCGAGGCAAAGACAATATTGAAAGAGATGAAGGGAAGGGAAGTTTTTATAATCATGGACTTACTTATCTGTCAAATGCTCAGAGAAAGTTCTCAAGAACCTTTCCATGGAGAAGTACAGCCCCAATCTGACTAAATGTTTAGCATACCTAGAGACAGAGAAAACCCTTGCTCTTCTCCTGCATCCCTCAAAAAAAAAGTTTTTTTATTTTTCTTATGAAACACCAGTGCTTTGTGTTAAAGCACTTGTATATGACTTTATAGGAGGTCATAAACGACTCCAAGTCAGGCACTTTCTCATTAATGTGCACATATCCTACAATTTTATTTTCTCATGTTAGTGCAGTGAAAGATCTTAAATAAATAAACAGTGAATGAGTGAATGAAGAAAGAAAAGCTGCAGTGCAGAATGATATCATTACGTTCCACTTATAGCGTACTTCATTCATGAATTAAGATTCATCACCATCAACAAGCACTACTGGAAATAGAAAATTAATTTGGTAGTGAATAATGAGAGAAGACATGGTTTCCTTAGGAAAATAAAAATAAAAAAGCAAATACTGCCTTTCTTACAAAACTCTCTTCCTTGTTCCAAATGTAGCACTCACTTTTCTCTGAGTTTAAGAAAAGTATGCATTAGCAAGTATGATCTCAATATCAGAAGACAAGGAGTGAGAGACATACCTGCAGCCTAATATCAAAGAATAAAGCTAAAGGAAAGCTATACATTGTTGTATTTTGTTGTGTTTAAAAACTGGTGTCAGCTGCCAAATAATGACCCAGACAAAAGATAAGACATCCTGAATTCTCTTCTGTATTCCAAAACAAAAGTTGCATGGAAGGAGTAGGTAGGTTCCTTTATGCTGTGAAGTCATTTACCTGTTCAGGATGGCTTGCTGGAGGATTGTAAAGAATTGCAGGCAGGCATGTTTCACTTGGCAAAAAAATTGCTCTTATAGAGTTTAATGAACCTCTATAGCTTCTAAGATACTTCTGAAGTACACTATTTAGAAGAGGGAAAAAATGTTGTTTTCAACTAAATGGTATAAATATGGAGAGGAAAAAATGATGTATTTTTCATTCCATCTAATCTTCCTTATTTTAAAGCAGTGTTTAAAGCAGTGAGTGTGCCCCATCATCACACTACTTAGTATAATAGATGGCAGTGTGCAATGTGGTGTCCACTGGCAGATCTAGCCATCATCTGCTGAGTAACCTTGGACAAGTTGCTTACCATCTCTGCTTCAGGTTCTTCATTTGTAAAAAGAAGATAAGAAAATACTTATTTCTGAGAAATACATGATTTGCTGCATATAAAGCACTGAGAACAGAACCTGGCATGCTGTAAGTGATATGTGTATTGAACAACATTTGTTATGCCAACAGGCAGTTTGGGAACATTGGGTAAATTTTCTTTATCCTGCTCCTTTTGCAACCTGGTTCATGCTCTGACAAAGCAGCTCTCTACAGTGAACTCTTATTTTCAACCTAAACATTGCCACTGTCTCACAGTTCACAATTCTCTTACTCTCACCCTCCAAGGTGAGTCAGTTCCTGTTAAACATGTGAGCATTCAACATTACTTAAACACTTACCCATTTAGAGAATCTACCAAAACACCTTCAGTGTTTCGGTCATCACCCTCTGACTACTTAGACTATGGTTCTAATATTCACGACTCTTGATAAAGTAGCCTAATATTTTCCATCCATTATCTTCTGCTGTCCCCATCTACCTTCTTTAATCTAAAGCCAATGCTAACTACATATAGTTTCTCAAACATATTCTGTGCATTTAGGCCTTTGTTTTTCCTACCTGGAATGACTTTCATCTCTATTATTATGGGTTCAACTTTTGCTCTTTCTTCAAGGCTGAACTTGTATGTGATTTCCTAGGAGAAAGTGGCTTTGATTCACTGATGCCCCAAGATTCACTTTCCTCTCTGTATTATGATATCATTTATGCATGCCTTTCTAATGGAAGTTTTTATGATAAGCCTCACTTACTTGTGTACTGTCCCACTTCTTTCAATAAACCATATGCCTCTTGAGAATTGAAACTGAAGCAATTGACAACATCCTTGCCTATAACAGACTCGTGGTAAATGTTTCATGAATAAATGAATCACTATACCTAACACACAAAAACATGGATTTGACAAAAGAACCCCTAGTCCTAATATAAGAAGCATAGGACTCTCTGATTATTCAGTCAGTGAATATTTATTGAGAATTAAATACTTCCAGAGTTTGAGTTCAATGCTAGATATTTAAAGGTTAAACTCTCTGACCTTGAGGGCTTTGAGACATTTGTAACCTCTTTTTGATGACTATATTTAATTAGATAGATTATGGTTCAATAAGCTATAATATTGTGCCAAAGATATGTAATATTCTATACTATAACTCTTTCTGGAATCATCCAGGCAGAATCCACAGGGGAGCTAGCATTTGCATTGAATCCTGAAAGAAACTTCCAGG
>PVKH010004647.1:0-23081 GCA_004027955.1 Chaetophractus vellerosus | reverse complement strand
CTATATTCAACTTCCATAGGACCTTCCAAAGAGTCCACCACTGTGACTGTACTATTCTACATTCCCACCAACAGTGATTAAGCATTCCTATCTCTCTACATCTTCTCCAATATTTACACTTTTCTTAGTTTTTAATAGTGGCAGTCTAATAGGTGAGACATGATACCTCACTGTAGTTTTGTTTTGCATTTCACTAATCGATGGTGATGTTGAACATTTTTTCATGTGTTTCTTCCCCATTTGTATTTATTCTTTGGACAATTGCCTTTTTAAATCTTTTATCCATTTTAAAATCAGGTAGTTTGTCTTTTTATTGTTGAGTTGCATGATCTTTGTATATTATTGATATTAATTGTCTGCTAAATAGTTTCTCCCATGGAGTTGGTTGCCTTTCCAACCTTTTTACAAAGTTCTTTGAGGTACAAAAATACTTAATTTTGAGGATGTCCCATTTGTCTATTTTTTTCTTTTGTTGCTTGTGCTTTGTGTGTAAGGTTGAAGAAACTACTACATACAGCAAGACCTTGAAGATGTTTTCCTGCATTATCTTCTTGGAGTTTTATGGTTGTTACTTTTATATTTAAGTCCTTAATCCATTTTGAGTTAATTTTTGTATAAGGTATGAGATAGGGGTCTTCTTTCATTCTTTTGGATATGGATAACTGGTTCTCCCAGCAGCATTTGTTGAATAGACTTTTCTGGCCCAGCTGGAGAGCTTGACCTCCTCCTCAAAAACCACTTAACTGTAGATGTGGGGGTCTATTTGTGAGTACTCAATTTGGTTCCATTAGTTAATGTGTCTGTCCTTATGCAGCACCATGTTTTTTTTTAGTAAACTAGGTAATATGCTTTAAAGTCAGGAAGTAGGAGACCTCCAACTTCATTATTTTTTAAGAACTTTTTTGGCTATTTGGGGCCACTTACCCTCCCAAATAAATTTGATAATTGATTTCTTCTACTTCTGCAAAGAGGTTGTTGGTATTTTTATTGGAATTGCATTGAATATGTAAATCAGATTGGGTAGAATTGACATCTTAAGGGTAGTTAGCCTTCCAGTCCAAGAACACAGAATGCATTTTCATTTAAGTCTTCTTTGACTTCTTTTAACTATGCTTTGTAGTTGTCCGAATACACGTACTTTATGTCCTTGGTTAAGTTTATTCCTGGATATTTTACTGTTTTAATTGCTGTTATAAATGGTATTTTTATTTCTGATTTCCTCCTCAGATTTCACATCAGTGTTGTATAGAAATGCAAATTGTTTTGCCTATTAATCTGGTATTTCACCACTTTGCTGAACTCATCGAGTGAAGGAGTTCTTACAAAGGCCATGGCCCATGAAGGAAAAAAGACCACCTTGGTATGCATGGGACTGGCACCACAAGTCTTAAGGCATTAAGATAAAATCTGGTACGTCCCTAGTGGAGGAGCACTTGGTGCTTCTGAGAGTGTATCTAGTTAATGTAAAGATAATGCTTAACAAGGTCTGCTACATGCAAGAATGCATGAGAATGTAACCTTTAACCCTGGACTATATCTTAAGTTGCTGACTTTAGTAATGTATAAACTGACATGTATCCATTACCCCTGCACATGTGCATTTGTATTTTCTTTGTTCTAATGCCTAATAAATGCCACAATGCTTTGTGTAGCAGTACTCTTTTCCTTCAGGGTGGAGGGTCCCCTGACCCCAGCTATCTCATATTTCTGTCTCATTATTTTCATCCTCTTTACATCCATGGCACTGCTTTCATGGTCCAAGTTCCTGAACATCAACATTTGGTGCCTGAACCTGAAAGCAAACATTTTTCGTTGAATGGTATATCTCACAGTGCCCAGTAGACCAAGGAGCTCCTGGAGAGCAGACTTCTGGAATGGGTAAGTTACATACTTGGGATCATCAGGGAAATGGGGAATCAGCAGTCAAGTTTTGAAGAGTACTCGGGGGTCTTGAAGACATTATTGAAAAGGTGTAACTATTAAATCCTCGGTTTTTGAGGAAACTTTTTCTCTTGTACAAAAACATTGTTATTGGTTTCAGCCACAAGGATGTAATATTTTAGTTTTAAAACAGTGGAAGTTAATCATGAAAGCTTTAAGAAGAGCTTATCAAAAGAGAGAAATGATTCCAGTACATGTATGTTCTTTGTGTAGCCTTATTTCTGTTGCACTTGAACCACTGCAATCAGATGAAAATGAGGCTAATAAACAGGATATGACTGCTCACATTAGTAGAACAAAATAATGATGAACTTAATAATTGTGGAACTATCTATGACAAGATTACTCATCAGTCTAAGCCTGATATGCCTGTTTATGATATTGAAAAAGAAAATCAAAAGGGAATATATGGGACTTTCCTGGCTATTGTTATGCCATTGGCTCCAAATCTTACTATTGATTTGATACTCTTCAAGCCAACACCTCCTAAGCCTCCTAAAGTGTCAAATAATCCATTTTTTACTACACTTAATGATCCTACAAAAGCATCTGTTATTGTACCAAATCCTTCATCCCCTATTATGAAAAGTATAGCAGAAGGAAGTAGAGAAAGAGATGCCGAAGCTATGCAACTTTTTTCCACCTTTCCTGTTACAATAACTTCTATCCCTGTGGAAGCCCAAAATCCACAGGGAGGTGTACAATTTGATCACACTCATTGTACCTTTTACAATGATAAAAGAATTGAAACAAGCATGTGCTCAATATGGAGTTAACTCACCATATACCTTGGGATTGGTGCAAGGAATGTCACAAACTCACAGACTCATACCTTGGGACTGGAATATGTTTGCTCGAACTGTTTTAAGTTCAGTAGAATTTTTACAATTTAAAACTTGGTGGACAAACAAACCCAATATCATAGCGTGGTGTAATCAACAAATTCCCCCAGTGCCTATTACTGCTGAACAGATAGTAGGAACAGGGCCTTGGGCTGGAGTTCCTAGACAGCTCCAATATGATGATGTAGACATTACACAAGTCAAGTTGTGGTGTATGTCAGCATGTTGATGAATTGCCACTCCAGGCCAAACTGTACAATCTTTTCAAAAAATAGTCCAAGGTAACAATGAACCATATGTTGAATTTATTGCAAAGTTGGCTGATATCTTTACTAAAACAGTAATTCAACCTGATTTAAGAGATATGCTCATTAAAATGTTAGCTTATGATAATGCCAATAATGAATATAAAAAGGCCATATGCCCTGTCAAAGCTGCAGGAGGAGCTATTCCAGATTTTATTAAAGCCTGCCAAGGTATAGGATCTATTGTTTAAATGAATCTTCTTGCAGCAGCTATAAGGGGCCACAGCCCAATGGTAAATAATTGCTTCAAATGTGGAAAACGTGGTCATATAAAAAAAAGTTTGTAGAGTGAAATCTAATGCTAGGGCTCCATCTGGCAGAACTAATAAAGCCAGACCAACTCGAGTATGTCCTGTTTGCAAACAGGGTTTGCTTTGGGTTAATGAATGCTGATCCAAAACTCATAAGGATGGTAATCCCATTAACATCCCAGTAAACTTTCAAATGGGCCTTGCTCAAGGCCCTTGGACAAACAATATGAGTGTTTTTCTCAACCTAGCCCAAAGCTTCCCAGTGAGCAGCAGAGTAGCCCACTCTGATGTGTCTCAGGAATTAAAAAGCTGCTACTAAAGGCAGTGTGGCCGTAGATCTCCCATCAGCTGAAAAAAAGTTATTACTCCCTCATTGGGGAGTCAAAGAATTAAAACAGGATTTACAGGACCTATACCCAATCATAATGTAGGACTTATAATTGGCTGAAGTAGTCTAATGGAAAAAGGGGTCTTAGTTCAAACTGGAATAATAGATTCTGATTTTACAGGAGAAATATGTATTTTAATTCAAGCATTAACCCAATATCAAATTGAAGCAGGAGATTGAACAGCAAAACTTCTTCTCTTGCCTTATAAAAAACCCCAATCATGGCTGGTAAAAGGTACCGGAGGATTTGGTTTCACTGGACGTAAGGTTTATTGGCAAACGGCAATAGGAGATGAAAGACCTGAAATTATTATTAAAATTAGTGGAAGAATATTTTTAGAATTAGTAGATACTGGAGCTGACATTTCTAGATGATTTTGGCCACAAGCTTGGACTTTGCAAAAGGTGCCTACAGTTTTTACTGGAGTAGGCATGACAGATGTATATCAAAGCACTCAAATATTTAAGGTAGAAGGTCCGGAGGGAAAAGAGGTTACTTTGCAACCTTATGCTGCAGATGTAGGATTTAAGTTGTAGTGAAGAGATTTATTAAATCAATGAGGAGCCTATCTAAGTATTCTTCACATCTCTGACACAGTCAAACATATCATTACTCAAACGCAGCATGCCTCTCCTCCCCGGCTGGAGACAAGACTTGCTGGAGATTACCGTGGTTTATGTTATCCAAATTTAGATTAGGGGCTACTGTTGTGAAGGGCTTCACACTACCTTTGAAATGGCTGTAAACCAAACCTGATTGAACAGTGGCCCCTTCCAAAAGCAAAATTAAAAGCCCTTAAAGCATTAGTACGTGAACAACTCATGGAGGGGCATATTGAACCCTCTACAAGTCCATGGAATTCTCCAGGTTTTGTTATAAAAAAGAAATCTGGTAAATGGTGCATGTTGACTGATTTTTGTGAAATTAATAAAGTTATTCAAACCATGGGACATTTACAGCCTGGTCTGCTATCTCCAACTATGATCCCCCAAAATTGGCATCTTATTATTATTGATTTGAAAGATTGTTTCTTTACTATTCCTCTTAATCCAAATGATAGAGAAAAATTTGCATTTACTATTCCTTCTATTAATCATTCAGCATCTACTGAATAATATCATTGGAAAGTTCTACCTCAGGGAATGATAAACAGTACTACATTATGTCAATCTTTTGTTGATATTCCCTTACAAATTTTACAAAAACAATTTCCTAATGCTATGATTATTCATTATATGGATGATATCCTCTTTGCCACTGAACAAAGCTCTGAATTAAAACAACTGTTTCTTTTGGCAAAAGAAAACCTTCCTCAGCATGGGTTACAGATAGCAGAAGAAAAGATTCAAAAACAAGCTCCATTCCGATATTTGGGACATACTATCCATGGAAATGTTATAACTCCACAAAAAGTCCAATTTTGAACTGATCATTTACATACTTTAAAAGATTTTCAAAAGTTGTTGGGTGATATTAATTGGGTACGCCCCAAGTTAGGAATTCCAACATATGCAATAGCTAATCTTTTTTAATACCCTTGCAGGAGATTCTGATTTTAAATAGCCCTTGCACTTTAAGCCCAGAAGGAAAAAAGGAGTTAGAATGGTTAGAAGAAAGAATACAAAATAGCCAACTAACAAGGATAAATGTTGATCTTCCAGTTTCTCTTTTAATATTTCCATCCCATGATTCCCCTACTGGGATACTTTGGCAGGAGGAAGGCATAATAGAATGGATATTTTTGCCCAACAAAGATACTAAAAAGTGCATACTTATCCTGAAAAAATTATGGCAATAATATCTAAAGGCATATTTGCTTGAGACAGCTCATGGCTAAAGATCCTGATAAACTCTTATTAGACCTTACCAAATAGGAGCTTTCTCAGCTCTGGCAGTTCAGTGACTCTTGGGAAGTGGCCTTAGCAGGATTTATTGGAACAATTGACAATTGCTTCCCAAATTAAAAACTTTTACAATTTTTAAAATGTACTTCATGTATTCTTCCTAAAGTTGTCAAACAACAACCACTTTCTGCTGCCCTTACTTACTATACTGATGGCAGCAGAATGGTAATACAGGATATTTAGGTCCAACTACTAAATCTTGTAAAACACTTTATTCATCCACCCAAAAGGTGGAATTGTTGGCTGTTATTCAATTACTAACTGATGTTTCTGAGCCTTTAAATATTGTGTCTGATTCTGCCTATGTTTGTCATGTTGTTAGTCATATATAAACAGCTCAAATTACTCCAATTTCTAAATTGGAAGTTCTTTTCTTACAACTACAAAAAACTGTTCATGAAAGATCTAATCCAATTTACGTCACTCATATTCACTCCCATTCTCAACTTCCTGGTCCTGTGGCTTCACAAAATGATTTGGTAGATAAACTTATTGCTCATCCCAAAACTGCTGCTGATTATCATAAGCTTACACATACTAATGCCTCTGGCTTATGTCATAAATATCCCCAACTAACACTCAAAGAAAGTAAAGAAATTGTTCAACTGTGTCCTACTTGTGGACCCGTACATGCCCCCACATTCTCTCCAGGAGTAAATCCTCTTGGAGAACACCCTAATGAGATTTGGCAAATGTATGTTACACATGTGCCCTCTTTTGGCTGCCTTCAATATGTACATGTGACTGTAGACACATTTTCTAACTTTATTTGAGCAACTGCTCAAGCTGGTGAAAAAGCCTCACATGTATATTCTTATTTATTAAATTGCTTTTCAGTAATGGGCCTGCCAGCACAGTTAAAAACTCATAATGGTCCTGCTTATCATAGTCAATCTTTCAAAATGTTTTGCAATGAATGGAACATTAAACACGTAACAGAAATTCCATATAATGCCCAAGGACAGGCAATAGTCAAAAAGAGCAATCATTTATTAAAGTTGATGTTACAAAAACAAAAAGGGGGAAACAGGAGAATCTGCTAGAGATAAGCTACCTAAAGCCTTATTTACCTTAAATTTTCTTAACCGACAATAAACGTTTAATACCACAGCAGCAGAAAGACAATGGGAAATTAACAAACAAGAGAAGGATGAAAAATGTGGACAACCAATAAATGGGAAAAGGCAGAAGTAAAGATTTGGAGCTGAGGTTTTGCACTTATCATTATAGGAGCAGGAGAACAACAGTGGATTCCCTCCAGAAGGATAAAGCCTAGAGTCTAGAATGCTGCCAAAACTTAAATTATGGACATGGTGGATTCCTGTTGGTGTAAATATAGGTAAAGTATTAGGTAAGGTAAGATATCTTATCATAATTACACTTACTGGGCATACATTACCAATCTACCTCTCTTAGAACTGTTGCCCTGGGCCAACGAGTCTTATCCAATTTATCTTAATCAATCACATCATTTTCCAGGACCTGTAGACTTATGGTTACCCTTAAAACCTGAAGAAGAAGGGAAATTTATAGATAATTTAACTTTACCTTTCATAGACCACCCTCTTTGTATTGGACATGATCCTGCATGCATGGAGCCTCAGAATCGCAGTGTGGTTTTAACTGAGAGAAATCAAACTCGAATTTATATTCTCATTTTCCCTTCTTTACCATATAAATCAGAAGATACGATGAATCTTACATGTCCTTTTAAAAACAGACTACAAAATGACAAATGGCATACATTGTCATGGTTTTCCAGAGGTTGTGTTGTTTAATGATTCCTATGGAATCGTAAAGGATCGGGCCCTTATAGGGATGCCAAAACCTGTTGAAAACACAACCATATCTTGGTCCATTCATAAGTCAACCATAACCACTAATGACAGTTACACTTATTTCTGGAATTTGGGGAATGTGCTAGCTACTAATAGCTCACTAAATTGAATACATTGAATACAGATTTATCCCACAACCATGGCATACTAAATTTAATAAAACACAAAATTATTTATGGAGAATATTTTTGGGAACTGGTCAGTATTCTAATGGAAAAGCAATAAAACTAATGTTAATAGTTTAAGAAAGAAATCAACTCAATTCCTTACAGTATGTGTATGAGGTCCTGTAGTTTTTATCATTGGAAAAGTGACTTTTGGTGAAAGAAACATTAGCTGCTCCAATTGCTGTCTTTTACCTGTCTTAAGAATTCATATTTGTAGAAAAATCAAACTCGCTTCATAGCAAGAAGAAGAAAGGGACTATGGCTACCTGTCCAGATGGCCAGACATTGGCAGCAGTCCCCAGAATCTCAGTTGCTGTGGCAGTTCCTCAATGATTATGTGAAAAGAACTAAAAGACTGATTGGACTTTTGATAGCAGGAATTTTGGAACTAATTGGCATTATTACTGCTGCCACTGTTGCTGGAACAGCTCTACATCGGGGGTACAGACTAAACAATATGTTAAAGACTGGCATAAAAATTCAAGAGAGATGAGGCACAGGCCATCTCACCTTGATACAGAACTGAACAAATGTATGAATGATCTTGAAACAGCTATTGTACATTTAGGAAATCAAATCTATAATCTGAATTTGTTAAGAGCTCTTAAGTGTGATTGGAATGAAAGTTCTTTTTGTTTTACTCCTTTGCCTTATAATAATAGCGAGCATGACTGGAAAGAAGTAAAAAATCATTTGATTGCATATAAACATAATATTTCTTGAGATATTTTATAGTTGCAGAAAAAGGCACTAAGCATGTCTCAAAATGAGCTGGAAGAAATTCCTGGAGCAAAATTTTCAAATGAACTAGGTAAAAATCTTAAGGTTGTTAACCAGCATCATTTGTGGAATCAAAAGTCAGTCCAAATGTCATTTTGGATTGGTTTGGGTATAATTGTCTTTTGCAATATAATAACCTGTGTTTTTAAAAGTAGAATTGTTGCTTATATTCATAAAGAAAATAGAAAGTTGAACACAATTAATGCATTTATGTTACAAAATTTAGCCTTGAAAAATTAGTTAAATTTATACATTTACTCCTTCTATTTTAAGCATATTTTCATCATTATATACTCATTTAATTGTGGAACCTTAAGAGTACCGCCTTTATGCGATTTTATGATGTAATTTCCTTCCTTATAAAAGCTCTAAAGCTTGACTGGTAGTCAATGACAAGTAAGAGCCTCAGAGGAGGACAACCTAAGTCAGGCACAGTCACAAGAGCATGTGGAAGAAGACAAGAGTGGTGAGAAACAACTTGTATTATTATTATCATTAGTTCCATTAATTTTAACCTTGATCCTTTATTAATAAAAAAAGGGGGAAATGAAGGAGTTCTTACAAAGGCCATGGACCATAAAGGAAAACAGACCACCTTGGTATGCATGGGACAGGTACCACAAGTCTTAAGGCATTAGGATAAAATCTGGTACGTGCCTGGTGGAGGAGCACTGGATGCTTCTGAGGGTATATCTAGTTAATATAAAGATAATGGTTAACAAGGTCTGGTACATGCAAGAATGCATGAGAATGTAACCTTTAACACCGGACTATATCTTGAGTTGCTGATGTTAGTAATGTATAAACTGACACATATCCATTACCCCTGCACATGCGCACTTGTATTTTGTTTGTTCTAATGCCTAAGAAATGCCATGATGGCTTGTGCAGCAGGACTCTTCTTCCTCAGGGTGGAGGGTCATCTGACCCCAGATATCTTATATTTCTTTCTCATTTTTTTCATCTGTGACACCACTTTCACAGTCCTAGTTCCTAAACATCAACAATAGCTATAAATTCTAGTAGCTTGTGGATTTTTTCAGGAGATTCTAGATATAGGATCATATCATTAGCAAATAGTGAAAGTTTTACTTCTTCCTTTCATGTTTGGGTGCCTTTTATTTCTTTATCTACCCTAATTGCTCTATCTGGGTCATCTAGCACAATATTGAATAACAATTATGACAGTAGGCCTCCTTCTCTTGGTCTTGATCTCAGTGGGTAAGCCCTCAGTCTTTCACCATTGAGTACTACACTGGGGCAGGTATTTCATATATGCACTTTTCCTATTGAGAAAGCTTCCTTCTATTCCTATCTTTGGAGTGTTTTAACAAGAAAATGTGTTATGTTATGCCAAATGCATTTCTGCATCAATTGAGAAGATCACCTAATTTTTCTTCTTCAATTTATCAGTGTAGTTTATTATACTAATTGATTTTCTTGCATTGATCCACCCTTACACCACTTGATCATGGTATATAATTCTTTAATGTGCTTTTGGATTGTGTTTGTAAGCATTTGTTGAGGTTTTCTCATCTATATTCATTAGAGATATTGTTCTGTGATTTTCTTTTTTTTTGTTGTATCATTATCTGATTTTGGTATTATGGTGACGTTGGCTTCAGAGAATGAATTCAGTAGCGTTCTTTCCTGTTCAATTTTTGGAAGAGCTTGAGCAAAATCACTATTAGGCTGTCTTTGAGTGGTTGGTAAAATTCACCTCTGAAGCCACCTGGTCCTGGGCTTTTCATCTTTGGAGGTTTTTGATGAATTTCAATCTCTTCACTTGTGATTGGTTTGTTGAAGTCTTCTATTTCTTCTGGGGTCAGTGTAGATGGTTTGTGTGTTTCTAGGAATCTGTCCATCTTCTCTCTATATATTTTTTTTGGCATGCAATTGTTCATATTATCTTCTCATGATCTCTCTTATTTCTGCAGGGTCAGTGGTAATTTCTCCCCTCTCATTTCTGAATTTATTTATTTGAGTCTTTTCTCTTTTTTTCTATGTTAGTTTAGCTGAGGATTTGTCAATTATTTTTGATCTTGTGGAAGAAATAACTTTTGGTTTTTTTGATTCTCTCTATTGTTTTTGTTGTTGTTATCAATTTCATTTATTTCTGCTCTGATCTTCTGTTGGCTAAGTTTGGGATTAGTTTGCTGTTCCTTTTATAATTCCTCCAGGTGTGCAGTTATATCTTCAATTTTAGCTCTTTCTTGATGTTTAATGTAAGCTTTGAGGGCTATAAAATTCCTTCTCAGCCCTCCTTTGCAGAGTGCCATTGGTATTGACATGTTGTGTTCTCATTTCCTTTTGTTTCAAGATATTTGCTGAATTCTCCTGCAATTTCTTCTTTGGCCCACTGATTATTTCAATGTGTTTTTAAATCTCCATATTCTTATGAATTTTCCCTTTGTCTGTCCTTTATTGATTTCCAGCCTCATTTTTTTTATGGTCAGAGAAAGTGTTTTGAATAATTTCAAACTTTTAACATTTATTGAGACTTGTCTTGTGACCCAACATATGGTCAAATTTGAAGAAGGATACATAAGCACTTGAAAAGAAAGTATATCCCGCTGTTTTGGGGTATAATGCTTTATAGATGTCTGTTAGTTCCAGTTCATTTATCATATTATTTAAGTTCTCTATTTCTTAATTATGTTCTGTCTAGATTGTCTATCCAATACTGAAGGGTGTGTTGAAGTTTCAAAATATTATTGTACAGACATCTATTTCTCCCTTCGGTTTTGCCAGTGTGTGCCTAATATGTCTTGGGGCACTAAGGTTAGGTGCAAAAATATTTAGTATATTTATTTCTTCTTGGTGAATTGCCCCTTTCATTAATATATAATTACCTTCTTCATCCTTTATAACGGTTTTGCATTTTAAGTCTATTTTGTCTGATATTGGTATTGCTGCTCCAGCTCTTTTTTTTTTTTTCCTTTGGTTACTATTTGCATGATGTATCTTTTTCCAACATTTCACTCTTAACCTGGTTGTGTCCTTATGTCTGAGGTGGGTTTCTTATAGACAACATGTAGATGACTCATTTTTTTACATCCATTCTATCAGTCTATGTCTTTGATTGGGGAATTCAAGCCATTAACATTCAATATTATTACTGTAAAGGCATTACTTACTTCATCCATTTTGTCCTTGGCTCTATGTTGTTGTATTGTTCTATTGTCTGTCTTCTTATTCTTTAGTTTACCCTTTCTAACAATCTTCATTTCTCAACTCTTCTCCGAATCTCTCATATTCATTTGTTTTTTCCTTTCAGGCTGCAGACCTACTTTTAATATTCTTTGAATTTTGTCTTTTGGTAACATATTCTATCAGTTTTTGTTTGTCTGTGAAGACTTTGAACTCACCCTCATTTTTGAAGGACAATTTTGCCAGATACAGAATTCTTGGCAGGCAGTTTTTCTCTTTCAGTCCCTTAAATACATCATATCACTTTCTTCTTGCCTCCATGATTTCTTATGAGAGGTCAGCACTTAATCTCATCAAGTTTCCCTTGTGTGTGATCCTTTGTTTTACTCTTGCTAGTTTCAGAATCATCTCTTTATCTCTGATATTTGTCATTCTGTATAGTAGGTGTCTTTGGGTAGGTTTATTCAGATTTATTATGTTTAGGATGCATGTTCCTTCTTGGATATTAATATTCATGTGTTGATGGTTGGAAAGTTTTCAGTCATTATTTCCTCAAATATTCTATCTGCCCCTTTCCTTTCTCTTCTCTTTCTGGGACACCAATAATGCAGTTATTTGTGTGTTTTGTGTTGTCATTCAATGTCCCAAGACTCTGTTCTATTTTTTCCATTCTCTTCTCTTTTTGTTTCCTATATTTTCCAGTTCAGATATTCTATCTTCCAAATCACTAATTCTGTCTTTGAGCAATTCAAATCTGCTTTTGTGTGCCTCTAATTTATTTTTAATTGAATTCATTGTGTCTTTCATTCCCATAAGGTCTGCTAATTTTCTTTGCAGGCTTTCAAGTCATATTTTTATGCTCATTTTTTTGTCATATTTCCTTTAAATTCTTTGAAGTGATTTAGGAAAGCTGTGTGATTATCACGTATTGATTGTCTTAAATCCTAGATATTTTCAGGATATTTGGTTTGTTCTTTTGGCTGAGCCCTCTCTTCCAGTTGCCTAGTATGTATTGTAATGTTTTGCAGATGTTTAAGCATCTGAGTTGTTGGTGAATTTACTCAGATGGGTAATTTCACTCACTTGCCTATAGTTTATTTTTTCTTTTTTTTCACAGCTCTTCTTTGATATTTGGTTCAACTTATTCTAAATCTTTAAAATTCCCTGGCTTAAGTTATCAAAATCAGGCCAGGGACTCATTTGCAGGGGTAGATTTTCTCCCATGGGTAGGATACTGAGGGAACCAAGAATATTTTCATCCATCCAATTTCCAGACTGGCCAGCAGATGGCACTCATCAATGTACCTTTCCATGGAAGTGTTTCAGTCTGGGCTTTCCTGTATTCCTTTACTGAATTTCCAGAGCAGAGATTCAATGCAGACTTTGCTGGCAAATTTCACTGAAGAAAACACCCTGACTTCCCCTCCCTTTTCCCTTGAAACAGCTGACAGGGAGGAACATGTCTGTTTCCCTCTCAGCTGCAGTGAGCCAGGGGTTTTACCCCAGCTTAATATCTTGGGGGGAGGGGGAGGAGAACCCTTCTGAGCTGCCCTGGGGGCTAGGTAAATCACTTTTGTTATTTAGGCTTCTTCATCTCTATGCCTATCATCCTCCTGGGAGTTGTGTAGCACTGTCCTGGTCTGCTGACCCACAAAGCAGGTCCCTTGGACAGCTTTTGGCTCTTTCTCTATGGTTTTTGTGAGAGCATTCAGCTCTGTCTGCATGCCAAACACCTTCTTCCAACAACTCCCAAGTTAATTTTTTTAAGTTGTGAGATTGGGCTCCTCTTTCTGACTTTAGGATATGGATATCAGTTCTCCCAGCACCATTTGTTCAATAGAATGTTCAAGCCCAGTTGCTTGGGATTGAAAGCCTTGTCAAAAATCCCTTGAACATAGATATAAGGGTCTATTTCTGAATTTTCAATTTGGTTCCATTGGTAAATACATCTATCTTTATGCCAATATCATGCTGTTTTTACCACCATTTATAAGTAATATGATTTAAAGTCAGCAAATGAAAGTCCTCCAAATTTATTTATTTATTTTCTTTTTTAAGACATATTTGGCTATTTGGGGCCCCTTGTTCCCCCAAATAAATTTGATAATTAGCTTTTCCTTTTCTTCAAAATAAGGTTTTTGGTATTTTGTTTGGGATTGAGTTGAATCTGTAAATCAGATTGGGTAGAAGTGACATCTTCACATTATCTAGTATGTAGAAACACTTGATTTTTGCTTATTAATCTTGTGTTGTGCCACTTTGCTGCATTCATCTGTTAATTCTAGTAGCTTTGTTGTGGATTTTTCAGGATTTTCTAGATATGATAATATCACCAGTGAATAGTGAAAGTTTTACTTCTTCCTTTCTTATTTGGTTTCCTTTTATTTCTTTATCTAGCACAATTGCTCTAGCTAGAACTTCTAGCACATTATTTAGTAACAGTGGTGACAGTAGGCATCCTTGTCTTGTTCCTGATCTCAGTGGAAAAGCTTTCAGTCTTTAACCATTGAGAACAATGTTAGCTGTAGATTTCTTCTAATTGTATCTTCATTTTCTTTAGCTGACATTTTGTAATGAGCCATTTTGTATCAGTTTTTATATCCTTTTGTGTAAATTTTTTATATTTTTTCTTTCTGTTTACAAGGTGCAAGGTGTGATATTTAACGATAAATCTATTCAAATTTAATTTGTATTGACATGAACATAACTTAAATCGCCTACTCTCTGTTCCTATATCTCTCTGTCCATTTGTGTTGTCCTTGACACAAGCTATATGTTTATACGTTGTGATCCAAATAACATAGACTTACTTTGCTGTTTAATTTTGTATTTTAACCCTTTAAAATGGAAAAAAGCAACAAAAAATAAAAATGAAATTATGCAATTATATTTATTCATAAACTTACTGTGATATTTGGGTCCATGTGTCAACTGCTTAGGTTATGGCTTCCACTTGTTTGGTCAAAAATTCACTGGTTTAATTGTTACCATGAAGACATTTCATGGATTTAGATCATGAGTATATTGATTTCATCTATTGGTGATGACATCTACAGTAAATGAAAAAATTTTGTTCTACAAAGAAAGAAGCCTCATCCAATCAGTTGAAAATCTTAAAAGTGGAAGTGATGATTCAACAGTCAAAAGGAAAATTTTCCATCTCTACTTTAACCAGACAGCCTCTCTGGAGAATTCATTAAAACTTTCATCAGTGTTCCCAGCTTGTGGCTTGCCTTTAAGAATTTGGACTTGCCCATCCCCACAGTGGCATGAGACATTTCCTAAAATAAAACTCATTATATATATCCCATCAGTTTTGCTTCCCTGAAGAATCCTGATTAATTTAGTTACCTACGAGAAAGCTTTATTTTTTCCTACATTTTCAAGTTACTTTCTGGAGTCGTTTTCTTTCAGCATGAAGTACTCCCATTATCATTGTTTTAAAGGGCTGGTCTGTGTAAATGATCTTCCACAGCTTTGATTTATTCAGAAATGTCTGAATTTTCTCTACTTTTTAAAAGCTTCTTTTTCCGGATTTAGTATTCTTGTTTAAAGGTTTTATTCTCCCAGCATACTAAATATGCTGTCCCCTTGCCTTCTGTCCTTCATAGTTTCTTGTGAGAAATCAGCAATTATTTTTAGTAAGGATCCCTAGTATATGACACATCACTTCTGCCTCGCTGCTTTCAAGATTTACTCTTTGTGTTTGTATTTTGACAATTTAACTATAATGTGTCTCAATGTACCTCTCTTTGAATTTATCACTTGTTGAATTTGTTGGACTTTAATGAATATGTATATTATTTTCTTCAGTCATATTTGGGAAGTTTTCAGTCATTATTTCTTCAGATTTTCTTTCTGTTTCCTTCTCTGCTTTTTCTGAGTCTCCTATGATCCATATATTGGTACATTTGATGATATCACACAAAGTACTTTAGACTCTGTTTCATATTCCTCAATCGTTTTTTCTTTCTGCTCCTCAAACTGTACGATTTCACTGGTCTTATGTTCAAATTTTGTGATCTTTTATTTGCCTGCTCAAATGTGCTGTTCATTTTCCCTAATTGAATTTTTCATTTCAGTTATAATTTTCAGCTACAGAATTTCTTCTGGCTCCCTTTTATAGTTTTGGCCCCATTATTGTAATTCTCATTTTACTCATGTATCATTTTCTTGATTTCCTTAGTTTTCTGTCCACATTTTCCTTGAGTAAATTTAACCTAGTTACATGAATTGATAGGAAAAATTTAATTAGTTATTTCAGTGACTGCGTTTTCTCAGGGAAAGTTTCCATTGAATTGTTTTTATTTTTCTGTGATTGAAACATTCTTTCCTGTCTACTTTTATGTTTTGCAATTTTTTATTGAGAACTGAATATTCCAAGTTATAGTTGTAATCCTGGAAATCAACTTCTCTACTATCTCAGTCCTCAAAGCTTTCTGAATTTTACTTATGGAGGGCTGGAATTGACCTATTTTGAAATTTCTTCATAAATACATCATAAGCCACCACCACTCCAAATAAACATTCAATTGCCTCCCCAAGAGGCAATTTGGAAGCCACTGCTTATGAGAGGACTAAAATTGAAGACAGCACCTTATCCTTTCCTACAAGGATATCCAGAACAAAGAAAATAAAAGAGAAGAGGAGAGAGAGAGAGGGAGAGAGGGAGGGAGAGAGAAGGGAAGGGAAGGGAAGGAAAGGGAAAGGAAGGGAAAGGAATGGAAGGGAAGGGAACTGAAAAGAAGAGAGGAGAGGGGAGGAGAGGAGAAGAGCACAATCAAACATCGACCCTAAAATATTCTGTTGGTGACTTTTCTGTAACCTAAAGCTTCTTTGAAGACAAAATGAAAACAATAAGACCCTGGGGAAATAAACAGAAGAAAATGTCTTTGTGCAAACAAGACAACAGATCTTACAGTGATAAAAGACATAATGTCAAAAATTTTTCTTTTAATTTTATATTTTTATTATTTCAAATTTATTTTTAATTGTATTATTTAAGCTAACATTATTATTTCATTTGCTTATTAATTGTATTTAGTTATTTTATTGGCTTCATTTTGACAAAGTTTTAGATCACAGAAAGGTTACAACTTTGGCAGGGGAGGAACATTGGTGTGGGGTGTTAGTAATGAGGGATGCATGGGAAAAGTTTCATCTGGGGCATACCTATAAGGCATATGAATGTGTTCAAATGTTCATGGTGTATTGTTACAGTAGGTCAAGATTTCACACACTAACCAAAAGAATATTTAATTCCCATCCTGGGGAGCTCTGCCACATTCTCTAATGGGACAGGAAGAATCCCCCAAGTAGAGGGGCAGTAACTAGTAAAGGAGGATGGACCATTGACAGGCCCTTGATATCGATGACTGCATTTATGAACCTTTCCTTTTGAAACTGAAAGTTAGCCTATTATTATAGAGTGCCTAAGAGTTACCTCCTGAGAGCCTCTGTGTTGCTCAAATATGGCCTCTCTAAACCAAATTCATCATATAAATGCATTACCTTCCCCCCAGCATGGGATATGACTCCCAGGGATGAGCCTCCCTGGCATCAAAGGATTACTACCTAGCACCAACTAGTAATGCAGCTGGAAAAAGACCTTGACCAAAATGGGGAAAGAGTAAAGACAAATGAGTTTCTATTGCTAAGAGACTTCAAAGTGAATTGGGAGGTCATTTCAGAGGTAATGCTTATGCACATCTCAGCAGGCTCTCATTGGTTAATAAAATTAATATTGCCTCAAATATCAGGGCTTCTGTGGGCTCTGGAGACATCCAGAAATTATAGGTAGGGCAGACATCTCAGGAGTTTGGCACTCTGCCAGTAGACCCTGCTTTGGAATTTATGTTCCCCAGTGTGACAGAGTTGGACTCAGTTGTGGTTTCCCTACACAAGGCTCTTCTGCCCATTCTATTTGAACTTATAGTTAGTACTAGAGTTGATAGGTTTATGTCATTGGGCTGTCTATGTGCCAGTTGGGCCCTGAATCTCAACAGAATTGCAACACTTTCTCTCCAGTTCATTGAAGTCACCCAGGACAACTAACAAGGAGATGATAATGGTCAACAGCCATCCTATGCAACAGAGTGTCTGCAACTGCAGGCAAGGAAGTCTCATCCATCTGCTCCATGGGATCTAAGCCCCCTGTAAATTATAGGAAGAGTTTCACCATCTCAGAATCCTCATGATTGGGGAGTGAACGATGGACTACAGTAGACTTACTGTTATTCTACTATAGACTTATTGTGATTCTAGTAATGGAAGAACTTTTATCAATGATGTAGAGACAGTGCCACTGGAGGTTCTGAAGGGAGGGAGAGAGAAAAAAAGTGTAATATAGGGACATTTTCAGAACTTGAGATTTGTCCCGAATGACATTGCAATGATACAGGCCATTATATATCTTTTCATAACTTACCAAATTGTGTGGGAGAGAGTGTAAACTATGATGTAAACTATAATCCATGCTTTGTGGCAATGCTCCAAAATGTGCTTATCAATTGTAACAAATGTACCACACCAATGTTATTAATATGGGAGTATGTGGGAGGGGTAGGAAATGGAGCATGTGGGAATCCTGTATGTTTTTTAATGTAACATTTATGTAATCTCAGTATCATATATATATGAATGACCCCTTCAAGACTCTTGGTAGGATGTTACTGTGACAATCCAGTAACTGCTCTCTTATGAGAGCACAAAACCCAAGGCTAACATTTGCATGGGCTCTCAGCATTAAATCACTGACTCAGTTTAGAACCAAAGATGCCTCTGGATCACCTTATTTTCAAATATATTCTTTGCTGATTGCATTACTTAACAGCATAATTTTCTCTTATTGATTTTATGGGTTGATTACCCATGCAAACCTTTCATTGGCTACTGGTCTCTTATCATATGACCAAAGTGATCATATGGCAGCTTTAAGTCTAAAAGCAGTAGAATTATCTCTGTGTTTCCTGGTAAATTCACTTCTACTCTTAAAACCAGGACCTCTAAACACATCCAGCTAGAGATAAGAGGAGAGAAAATCCTCCATCCCAGTCAATATAGCAACTTTGTTCATTTGCTCATTTAGCAACCACTAGGAAGTGTAAACATGCAAAATGGGAATGTAGAGAAAGAAGAGATTGGTGACCAAGAACAAAAGGAAAGATTTCTCAATGAAAGAATATATCAGAAGAAATTTGATTGACACACCCCACAGTTTTATGAAATAAGAAGAACGGAAACTGCCTCTCTCTCTGACATGCACCAATTTTGTTTGGATGGTGCAATGGAAGGGAGGGAAAGATGGTTGCCTATTATATTATTGACTGCTGATGAGAAGCTCCAGCTTTTCCTAGGAGATGAGGTATAGTTGGATGATTTAGACTATTTAGAAAAACATTTATCCATTGAAAAAAAAGCCTGAAGAAATCATGAAAGAAAGGAAGAAATTTCACCATCTAGTGTTACATGATCACCATCCTTATAGTCTTTATGTGACTGTTCAGTCAAAGAATAAAAAGGTTTATCCAGTCACATATGGTAAGTAAGAACCATGTATAGAGGGCTGCTTGTTTGCAAGCTGGCCTATTTGAAGTACTCCTGATGAATAAGGAGAGTTAATCAGACTTGTTTGAAGGAAATTCATGCCTGCAAAAATAATAGCACAACCTTTCATATTTTAAGCACATTATTAAGCTTTCCTGCTTATTTTATTTTTTCAAACCTTACAGTGTGCCTCTAATATAAAGTATGAAAAAATTCACAGAGCTCCCCATTTCTATATTGTTTTATTACCTCAAAAGTTCAAATAAGATGTCCTACTGTCCTTGTTTTTCTAACTATCTGATGTATGAACATTTTTCTGATGTGCTTAACAGGTTGATCTATGAGTTCCTTAGACTTTCTGCTGGAATTAATTTAAGAGTATCATGATTAGGTGGTAATAATAAACTTGAGACAACCAAAAAAATGGGGGGAGGCAAATAGGGACACACCACAATATAGGATAAAAGACTGAGACAAGGCAGTTAGAAAGACATGAGCAGTGAGTGTCATACATAGTCTTTAATGGCACCAAAGACCAGAGCTTGGTTAGAAAGATAATCAAGAGTCTTTTAGGGTTAACATTTGGAGTTTATTGTGAATTTAGTGAAAGAGAAGTTTTAGTGAAATGATGGGGGTAGTAAAAGCAAAAGTCAGGGAACAAAATAAAGCAGTTTCCAATTGAACTCCACCCTCCCCCTTATATCTTTTTTATGCGCACCTTTATATGGGGGAAACTTAAACTACAGCAAAGTCACTATGCTATATATTTTCTAATAAGACTTTGCTCTTTCAAACTTCCAGATCTTTATCCATGTAGTTACCTAAGGCTACTGCCCTTCCACAAACTCTCTGCCTATTAAAATTCTAATAATCCTCTAATGTTCATCTGAAATGACACTTCAATTGAGAAATCTTTCCTTTTGTTCTTGGTCACCAATCACTTCTTTCTCTCCATTCCCATTTTGCATATGTACACTTCCTTTTATCATATTCTGCATTGCACTTATGTCCATAATGTAAATTTTTGTCCTCTGTCCTTCCCAATTGGATTTTAAGCATTTTCAAGAACCATTTCTAATAACTAAGAAGTTTTTAGCCCCACTCTGTTCACACCCTGTGCTCCCTCTATCCAATGTCTTCTGCAATGCCCTGTAGACATATTTTTAAGTACTTGATAATGTTTAGGAGAATTGAAATTTTAGCAATCAATGCAGTAAGTAAGTATGCAGTAAATAGCTCAGAATTCTGCGAGGACACAAAAGATGTATTACATGATTCTTGACAAGCATTTTAATCAATATGCATAATTTAGCTGGTCATATAAGTTACACCTGATTTAAGGACAAATGTGTTATGAAGACACATAAGTACCATGTAGATCAGGAAAAGAGAAAATCAATTTGATCTGAGGACCTAGAAAAATTCTCATGGAGGAAGTCATATGAGTAGAATTTGGTTGAAGGAGAGGCAGAAGGAGGTGTTTTAGTTGAAGGAAATTAATTGAGGGAAGGCTGAGGCAAGTGAATAGAAGAACAGTTAAATGATGCACATGGCCACGTGCCCTGAGGTGAGAGGAAGAAAGTGAGGTGATAGGAAAGATACAGACTGAGGTGTATCTAGAATAGGAAAATAAACCATGAATTTCATTTGAAAGGAATGAGGGATCATTAAAAATTCTTGAGCAAAGAATTCTTGAATATCACTTTTTATTTATTTAATGAGTATTGATGAAGCACCACAAAGTACCAGATACTATTAAAGGTGTTGCGAATACAGTAATGAAAAAAAGAAAAAGACCCTTTCTTCTTAAGATTATATGGTAATAGGGATAGTGGGGAGGTGTCGACAAATTATATGTATACAAACAAAGAAGTATATGATATGTTAAGAAGGGATTAGTTGTATGAAGGAACAAAAAAGACAAGGTAAATTATAAAAGGGCATCTGAGATGAAAATATAAAATAATCCTGTAATTCATGTGTTGGTCAAACTAATATCACCAATGCTTTTTCCATGAGTACTTTGTAGAATATACAGGAAGATTCAACTCGCAAAGAGACGTCATCATCCTTAGCAGAACCCATCCCACCTTTCTGTCTACTGTTTACCAAATCCTAATAATTTTTTTGTTTTTTAAAATTTTATTGTTGCTTTTATTTTTTAAACCAATTTTATTGATACATACTAATAAAACACACAATTAATCCAAAGTGTACAATCAATGGTATTTGCTATAATCACGTAGTTGTGCATTCATCACCTCAATCATTATTAGAGCATTTTCATTATTTCAATAATAATAATAAACATAAAACAGACAAGCAAATAAGCAAACAAGAAAATTCCTCACCTTTCAATCTCTCTTTGCTTCCCCCAGTCTACAAACTGCTGTTTCTGGCCATTCTATCAGAAGTGCATAATCAATGGCTTTTAGTATAATCACAATGTTGTACATTCATCTCAAATATTTTAGAACAATTTCATTACTCCAAAAAGAAAGACTCCATAACCCTTAGCATTCCTTCTTCAGACCTACATTACCACTACTTATTTTTAATACACTAAATTATTAATGGTTAATGAAACCACTTTCTCTAATAAGTGCTCAAATAGACTGAAACTTGTTCTATCCTTTTTTAATATGCGCGGAATGGTGAAGAGGATTGCAGAATTAGGTTAGTTGCATAAGAATCAAGGTGATCATGACACAGACTTCAGTGAAGGACCTGTGCTTTCTCCATAGTGTCTTCAATTAAATATTTTGGGGACCGAATTTCCACACCAAAAAAGACATTGATGTCAATGCAAGAAAATCCCTTTAGGATCTGATGGAAATAAACTTTGCACTGTAAAGAACATAGATATTGGCAATGACTTATTAGTTGCCTAATTGATGTTTACTCTTTTAATCAAATATGTTTCAGAGATGAAGGTTTATATTCTAAACTTCTATAAATTCTAATACCATAACAAAATTAACTGCTGTACAAAGGTCCTTCTCGGTGAAAATGAGATGAGAAGTATTTGATTTATTTTTGCCATTAAAAATAACATAAATGCATTTTATTTTTCATTGATTTTAGATTTTAATTCCTTATTTATCTTTGTAATTCCTCTCCAAGTTGAAGCCTATTGGCAACTACGATGAATAAATACTGCAATTTATCCTGACTTTTTCTTAATATAATATAGAATTTCAAAGCATGCAGATAAGTTACAAAGTAATTCTACTGAATAATTCAGGCATGTGCTTTGAAAGTAATTTCTAATTTAGCTGGGTAAGCAAATGGCATATATTTAATGTTTTTAAATAAAAATAAATAAATAATCAGACAGTACCTTTCTCCTGATATTTTGATTATAGAAAAATAAACCCTTTAAGACCATAGAATTTATATGTTTAGTATATTTAATTGGTATGTCCTAGTTCATCTTTAATAAAGAAAGAGGATATATTTTAAAGTGAACCATTTTTTTCTCAAAAATCTTAACTTTCAGAGTGTGTTATCTGCAAAGTACTAGAAAACTGAAGTTTAAAACAACCATTCACTGTGAAATTAATTTATAAGCTATTTTTATATACTTCAAAAAATCTTATAATTTCTGAAGAAAGAAAAATAGTAGATGTGTCAATTCAAATACAAGAAGTATACCTACATTTTAAAAAATGATGTGACTTGCATAATTGCATTTTAAGTTTACAATCTAAATTTTTCAACATGAAAGTGGTCATTCAGTATCAGTGGTTGGAGACCTGAAACTAAGTTCACCTGTCCCAGGTTGTCAGATTGGCCCTAGGATTTGAATCCTCTTATAGGAGTATTAGTCAAAGTTAATCACAAATTACTTACAATATAAAAGGAAAACATGTACATCCATATGTAATAGAAAGCAATGTAGATTATGCTCAACAATTCTTAACTGTGATGGTTATATAAAACCTGCTTGAGGGTTTAGAAATGGAGATC
>PVKH010004646.1:0-23104 GCA_004027955.1 Chaetophractus vellerosus | reverse complement strand
TAGCATACTATATCACTCACCTATTTATTTTTTATTGTTTCCCTCCCTTGCTAAAATGCAGCTTTCAGCAGGTGAGTTTCTCCACTTACTGTGTTCTTTGCTGTATCAGCAAAGCCTAGAAGAGTTTCTGGCACATGCTAAGCACTCATTATTTGTTAAATAAGTGGATGAATGGATGATCTAGGAAAGAATCCTTATACAGTCATCTTTTTTGTCTCCAATACATCTCATGCAAATCCACTTTAGTATAAGCTTCAAGTGTAAAACTTATCTCCTTGAATATCAGCATTCTTTGCCCTTTCAAATCTGGAAATTGGCTAGATTCTTCCATAGCCGATTAAATCCTTCTGGTGATTTTAATGATTGCCTGTGTTGACCGTGATGGATGCATTTGCTGTAGTTGGCATTGAGGATTCTTGAAATGATCCTCAGTGTACACTGTAGAGATTGTTTCTGTGATTGTATGGACACCAAAAACATCCTAGCACATATGCACTAGTAGCTTATCAAATTTGTGGGGGGAAATGCTAAAGAAAAGGGAAAAATAGAGCAAAATAATGATCAACCATGAGCTCACTGCCCTGAATGGTCATTGTTACCATTTTAGTACACACACAGACAATCTTACATAATCACAGGTGGTTTTTGTTGTTCACATTATTCCCAAATCTTCTCCCACCTCACCTCAGAACTTGCCCCATAACCTAAATCTAGGCATGAAGCTCAAGAGGCTATATTGGCCTCTGTCCTTCATATCTTTAGCAATTTATGTTATTAAGAAATCATAATTGTTCATTCTGGATAATTTGAAAGGTAGAAATGATAAGGAAGTATAGCAGTTTGATATTATTGATGAATTCCAAAACGAAATATTAGATTATGTTTGTAACCTAGTCTTTTCCTCTGGGTGTATTAGAGTGTATTGGATTCAGAGGTTTTACTTTTACTTGATTAAATAATGATTAAGGCTTTGATTGGGCCATGGCAGTAGGATGTTGAGTCCCTGCCCCCTTGGTTGGTGGAAACTCACAGATAAACCACACAACAGAGAAGGGAAGTTGGAGTTTTTGTGCTGGAGCCCCAGGAAGTAAGCACATAGAAGAGCTTGGTCATGAGGAAAAAGAAATTCCCCAGGGAGAGAAACAAGCTGTGCACCTGATAGTCTATAGCTGGCCTTGTGGAGATAAGAGAGGAGCTGAGCCCAGAGAGAGGGAAACCCCAGGAAGAGAGGAACCCAGGAAGCCTGAACCCTGGCAGATGTTGGCAGCCATCTTGCTCCAACACATGGCAATAGGCTTTCATGAGGGAAGTAAATTACACTTTATGGCCTGGTAACTGTAAGCTTCTACCCCAAATAAATACCCTTTATAAAACCCAACAGTTTTCTGGTATTTTGCATCAGCACCCTTTGGCTGGCTAATACAGGAAGTAAAGCAAAATCCTAAGCAGTTTTACAGTTGAGAAATAATATTTAAAAAATTGTTGACATTTATTTCTAGAAATTTATTAATGCATTATTATTATTGTGGAATATTCACAGAATGGGGGTTATGTTGTACATTCTGTTTGCAGCCTGCTTTCCTTCCTGTAATAAGAAATTTTTATATCCATTTAATTTTCCCCTTTATTGTTTATTGCCATTTGTCACCAAATCCAAGTGAGTTATTAAGAAGATTGACATAATTTAAGTTATGGAATAATCTATCTGTAGGTTAAAGGAAATCCAAAACACATCATATTTTCTTTTCTTTATTCTTGGTAAATACTCTTATCTCTCTCATTTGGCCTACAGCTGTGATGTATTTTCTTGAAGAATTTTTGTCCTGGAGAGAAAAATCACACATCAACTTTCACTCTCAGTTTTTTTTTTTTTACTAATGTGTGATGATTTTCACAGCATCTTACTCTTTTCTCTGACCACCAGATAATAAACAAACAGCATAATTGAGTGACCCATGTCACTTCTCACTTCCAGTCTCCAACTTGCTTTTATGGCTATCCCTATCCAGAATCCAAATGAGCAGGTGGATTCTGGGAAACAAAGCTGATGTAATGAAAGCCACCACAGTAATAAGATATAAAATAACAACTTCCTGATTCATAATTATGGAAATGACAAGTAAATCCACCAGAAACCATTTACACACCCACACAAACACACTTGCACACACCCACATGTTTGGAAGAAATTAATAATTCTGATGAATTAGATGTTGGCAAAGATAAGAGCAAGAAGAATTCTTATGTATAATTCTCACAGGAGGGAAATTTGTTGCAATAATTTTAGAATTCTTTTTGGCATTATCTAATAAGTTTAAAATGTACATAGCCTAAGAGGCAACTTTTCCAGGCATATGATAGTTCCGTACACATAAGCTACTTATTTATAACATAAATATACGAGAGGATTAAAACAGCAGCAGATTGGTAATAGCAAAAAAGTAAAGTAAACAAAAGACACATTGACAAGAGCTGGGATAAATAAATTGTGGACCATTCACTTGATAGAAGGCCACATAGCAGTGGACATGAACGCAGCCAGTAGGATCCATCTCAGAAAGCTGCCTGGAGTGAAATAAGCCAGAGCAGACAATTATGCACAATGATGACTTGCTGCTTCAATACCTTGTCCATGAGAGTAGACTAAATAAGACTTGAAATGAAGCCCTCTAACATGAGAGCTTCAACCCATACATTTAACTGACTGATTCAGCTAGCCCAGAAGGGAAACAGGAAAAGATGTAAATCATCTAAGAGTATGTTAAACAGAAAATGGATAGGAAGCAGAGAAAGGTAGAGAACTTTACTCATTCCAAATCTTGGCTGTGAAGGGAAATAAATGGACAGGGAATTTGCTATGTGGCTCTAGAGTTGGGGAAGGACGTTGTTACATTGAGTATGGTTACTGGTAAGGTAGGTGGAGGGTTGAAGATACAGCTGTGCCACTGGAGGAGCAGGAAGGACCTGGGGTGGGTGCAGAGAGAGAAAAGAGTGTTGGAGAGATGGAGGTATCTTGTTTTTGTGTTTTACCTTTATGAAGGCCATGCATTCAAATGATCTAAATTGTCTAAAGTACTACGAGAGTGGCAATAAAATATTAATTGTAACTCATGTTCCACCTTGTCCTGTTTTGATGTTTCGCTCCCCAAAGTAACTCTTGTACCTGTGTCTTCTGATATTTCTTTCCATAATTATTAAACAACATCCTGTACCACTATTTTTGTTAAGACAATTTTAGTTATTATTTAGGGACTTCTGATATGTAAAACTATTTTAGTTTCCTTGGCTTGCAATGGGTTGGCTTAAACAATGGGAATTTATTAGCTCAGAGTTTTGAGGCCACAGAAAGGTGCAGATCAAGGCATCATCAAGGCAATACTTTCTTCTCAAAGACAGGAGTTCTGGGACTGGCTGCCTATGATCCTTGGCTCTGGGCTCCTCTATCACATGGCAATGCACATGCTGGCTCTCATGGCCTTTCCCTTCTCTTCCAGGTTCTGGGTTCCAGTGATATTCAATTTCTTGCTTCCTGTGGATTTCTCTATATCTGCCTGAGTTTCATTCTGCATATAAAGGACTCCAGCAATAGGGTTAAGACCCATCCTGATTGAGGTGGGACACTCCCTAACTGAAATAACCTCATCAAAAGGTCCTCCTTGCAATGGGTTCACCCCCACAGAAATGGATCAAATTAAATAATGTGTTTTTCTGGAGTACATAGCTCCAAACCACCATAAAGACAATGATTTAGCCCCTTCAGTCAACCCCACAGGGTCCCCTCCATTAGAGCAGAATTTTTAAAATACTATTTACCATTTAATTTATGACAGTGTAATTATTATTACTGATGATCCATAGAGGTTATTTATGATTGCATTGCTTTTCTTGTATTTCCTCAGCTGTAAAATGGGAATGATTAAAAAAAAGACCTTACCTCTGAGAGTTAAGAATAAATGTATACGTATATAGAGAAGGTCTTAAAGCATGGTGGGCAATTCAATAAATGTTAACTGTTTTTACTGTCAAAAAAAGCAGAGGAGAATGTAGAAATTGGCAGTACTGAGGCCAAATTCCAAATTTCTTTACCTCACCTGCTTGTTAGGCCACACACTTTCATTTCAGTCTGTCTCTGTCTGTCTATGTACATATATTTATATATGGCTTGAGCTATATAATTAAAAAAACATAATTTCTTTAAAATGTTAGAAGCAATTTGGCCTTACACATAAAGGTCAATAATATATCCCAAGTGCAACTCGATGGATACCTCCCAGTTCTCTTTAAATTTATTTTATTGCCTTGACCTTTCATGCCAGCCTCAGCTGAGTGGTTCTCCTGGTTTGCTGAATACGTTTTTCAGTAATATTACGCTTTTGTGAAGAATGAACCCTTTCCTATATCAGTACAAATACCAATTTAACATCAGAGTGACTCTGGAGGGAGTTGTGATTATGAGTCTATTTATTGAATAATGAATTTTACTTATTAGTCAGGCACTGATTTATTTGAGAGGAGAGAACAGATCAGAACTTTTGTGACAAAGATACTATCAGAGCATGCTCTAGTAGCAGAGGTACTGAGGTAATAATTACAGCCACATGACAGAATGTGCATCTCTCTTAATAAAATAAACCCAACTGTGGTCTTAAATACTCAGCAAGAAATTGGTGCTTTAAATGACTTTCCCATCAATAGCCTAGAAATATTGCAAAGAATGGAAAACCATAGGTCCCCATTGTGAATGTCCTGGATACATCAAAAAAAAATGATTCACAATCCTTTGTATCTTATTTCCCAGTCAACAAATCATTTCCTAAAAATACCTGGGGCAATTAATTACTATAAGGAACTCATTCTTTTCACTGCAAAGGCCATTTGAGATTTCAAAATAATATAGAAAATGTTACCTTCTCACAGGATGCTTCACAAAATAATATAAACAATGTCCCTGACTTTGACTAAGCAGGCATACCCATTCACTCTATACCACAGGAAAAATGTTTCATTCTCATCAAAACTCCTTATAACTGTCTCAAATTGTGGTATTTATTTGCCCACATTATTGTCTGTCTCCTCTCACTAGAAGTAATCTCTGAAAAGTCAGGAATTTTGTCTGTCTTTTTCCCCACTTTGTCCCCAGTATCTAAAAAATTTCCAGCATAAAGTTGGTGCTCAATAAATGTCTGCTGCAGTAATTAATTGTTAACCAATAAGGTAGAGCTAGTTTGCCTTGTGGACTCATGGTAGAGTAACATGAATTTCCAGCCTAGCTCCGCCCCTTCCATTACTTTGATAACCTACATACCAAAATGTGGAGCCTAAGAACAAGGTTTCAGCTCACAATATTCAATGTTTGCCTACAGGTAACTCATCTTGGTCATTTCACTTTGTGGTGGGATTTTAGCGTTTTTTACTCTATAACATGACCAGTTAGCTAGCAGAAACTCTACATGTATCCAGGTTCTTAGCATTTGAAACTGAACTACAACACATCCCATTACAAAATGTCCTCTTAAACCATCCAGCATCTATATGTCAAATTCTAAGATACAGAAATAATAGATAGCTGATAGATAAATTCTAACATCTCACCCTAAAGGAAAATTCTTCAAGAAGCTCCTCAAGTAAATGACTTGTGAAACTTCCTTTTGAGGATAGGAAAAAATACAGATATAGGAAAGGAATTTCCCATCAAAAACACATTTAACTGGGAGAACGATGGGGGAAGAAAGATCTCTTTCTCTCAGAGAGAGCTCTCTTAATTCTGCCTAACAGATATCTTAAATTTCCACAATAGTTTGCATTATATTATAAAATGGCCATCCCAGGGAATGAAAAGAGTCTGCAGCTGCAGGCAGGCTAATCCCATCCATTTTATCCATGGGATATAGGCCCCTTCTCAGTTGGAGGTGGAGTGGACATCACCATCCCAGACTCCTCAGGATTGAAAGAAAAGCTATGGACTAGAGTAGACTTACTGGTATTCTGTTATAGACATATTGTGATTCAATGGAAGAAATTACAACATTAATATGGAGCCAGCAGCCTCTGTATGCTCTGGGGGCAGGGAGAGGGAAAAGCAGTTGTAATACAGGGGCTTTTTTGGGACTTGGGAATTATCCTGAGTGACACTGCAAAGACAGATATAGGCCATTTTATATCATCATATAACATGCAGAACTGTGTGGGAGAGAGGGTGGTCTACAATGTGAACTATGGTCCATGCATGGTGGCCAAGCCCCAAAATGCATATATCTATTGCAGGTGATGTGCCACACTAATGAAGGGTGTTTATGTGGGAGGGTGTAGGAGGTGTGGGAGGTGGGGCATATGGGTACCCCTATAATTTTCATGTAACACTTATGTAATCTAAGTATTTCTTTAAAAAGAATTTAAAAAATTATTTAAAAAAAGAAAGCAGATTGTTTTATCCTAAGGGTTGTGTATATCTTTAAAAGCACTGCACAGCTATACAATGATATTGATCTTTTGTGGTAAGTTTTAAAATCATAGAGGATTGCAGAAGGATTGCAAAAATCACTTCATAAGCAGTGTTAATGTTGAGCATGGGATGGCAGTAGAACTCACACGGGAGCACTTGGGAAACATTAGCATTCTGCAGTGGTGCTTGAGCCACTGGGGTTGGGAGGCACACATCTAGAGAATGTGGTGGACGGAAGTTGAAAGAGTGGAAGCAGATGTGGGTGGTGTCAGGGAGACTCAGATGCTAGTTTCAATTGTACTGTATTTACCTGGGTAGCCCTGGGTAATTTTCACAATCTCTTTGAGCCCTGCAGTCCTTACCTTTAAACATCAGAAGACAGTAACTTCCTTAGAATTTGGCACCTAGCAGACACTCTGACCTCTGGTAGGAATTCACAAATCTAAGGTTCCTTTTCCTTCCCACATTAAACTCATAATTATTGTGGCAGTTTGGTGTTGTTTATGAATTCCAAAAATAGATATTGGATTGTGTTTGTAAACTGGTCTGTTCCTCTGGGTGTATCAGATTGTATTAGACTCAGAGGTTTCACTTTTACTTTATTAAGTCAAGATTAGGGCTTTTATCTGAACATGTCATTAGGGTGGCTCGGTTTGAGTCCTTGCCTACAGCGAGCCTAGAGCTGTGGGCTAAATAAATGCATGATCAATCAAAGAGAGGGAAGTAAATACATGGAGAAGGAGAACACAGAGTTTAGTTTTGGATGCCCCAGGAAAGGGCTGAGCTGTTTGCCTGATAGTTTGCAGCTGAAGAGACCAGAGCCCTGAACAGCTGAGAAAGCCTGGAAGGAAAAGAGCCCCAGGGAGAAAGACAGGGCTCAGAAAGAGCTGGAACCATGGAGCCTTAGGAGGAAGAGGAAGGCTGACCCCTCACAGAGACTGGCAGCCATCTTGCTCTAACATGTGGCAACAGACTTTGGTGAGGGAAGAAACTTACGCTTTATGGTCTGGTAACTGTAAGCTTCTACCCCAAATAAATACCCTTTATAAAAGCCAACAGAGTTCTGGTACTTTGCATCAGCACCCCTTTGGCTGGCTAATACAATTGTCATCGTGCTCTTCCTAAACTTTATGCTAAAATGAGTCTGTGGCATTGTTTCTGTGTTAAAGAAAGTTCATGGGTGTATAGGAAAATTTTAAGATGCTAAAAATTAAGAATACTTCTGCATGCATTTTCTCATCTAATAAATTTCACATCTAACTGCATTTGAATTGATAGAAAATGTTCTGTTCCTTTCCCATCAATTAAACTGCTATCATGCTATTCTAAGTCAGGCATATAGAAACATACTATAATTCTATTCTCTTGGCTCTGAGATATGTCAGCTTATATTCTATTTACATTTCTTGTAAATTTAATTTTAATACAATTTTGATCTTCATAAAATATTTTTTTAAATTGAATTTTACTTCGGCATAATTCTAATTGGCTACTACTGTCAGCATTACTCCCTCCACTAACAATGTGAAATAATATGGGGTGTATCTCTTCTAACACAGGTGAACTTGAGGTACTCTAGAAGAACAAATATTTGATACTGGATCTTTTCCAAACTTTGAAACTACAGTCTTATTTTGAGTAGCTCTGCTTTTATCAGTGATGGATTATGAAATTCAGACAAATACTAACACTGAGATCAAATAGAAAAGTTGGGCCACTTTCACTGTTTTAGTTTCCTAAGCTACTCAAAGCAAACAGCATGAAATAGGTTGGCTTTAAAAATTGGAATGTGTTAGTTTACAGTTTTGAAGTGGGGAAAGGTCCAAATCAAGTCATCAGCAAGACTATGCTTCCTTCCCGAACACTGACAGCCTATGATCCTTGGCTCCTCTGTCACGTGGCAAGGCACATGGTAGTGCTTGTTGGTCTCTCCCGTCTCTTTCTGGTTTCAATGATTTCGGCTTCTTGCTTCTTTGGCTTTCTTTCTCTCTGTCTGAATTTCACTATCATTTAAAGTCTTCAAGTAATAAGAAGAAAACCCATCCTGATTGAGGTGGGTCACATTAACTGAAGTAGCTCCATAAAAAGGTCCTACTTCAATGGGTTCACACCCACAAGAATGGATTAGATTTAAGAACATATTTTCTGGGGTACATACAACTTCAAACCACCACAGACAAAGTTTAAAAAATCATTTACAAATATTCAAAGACTTTCAAGTCATTGAGAATTCATGAACCATGATTTGGGAGAAGGATGCCAATTAAAGAATGGTGCTTTAGGCTTGTTTTAACCTAGAGTTGTTTGCTGATTTCAAAAGTTTTACTGAGATGCTAAGAACCTGGGCAGATGTTTCAGCAGAATCATGGAAACAGGCAGCAAAAACCTGCAGTTCAGGGAACGCTACTGATGAGTACCCTTGATTAGCTTCACAAAGATACAACCTAAGAGTTAAGATGAACATTAAAATGACCAGTCCTTACACGGGCTGAAGCTCTGCTTGAAACCATTCTAATTTATGATTAGATTAAAGTGACCTTGAATCCTGTATGTCCCTGGAAGAAGACATTTCCTCATACAAATCCTCCAAAATAATGTTTCACATACAATATCTAGCACTCAATTAAACTAAACCATAGACTAGAATTAATAGACAATTATCTGAAAATGTTATCCTCAATTTTAACAAATGTTCAATACCAATGCAAGGTCTTGTTGATGGGGTGGTATATGGCAATCCTGTATTTTATTCATGATTGTTCTTGAAAACCTACAACTTCTATAATAAAGGAAAACATTTATTAAATAAACCAGTCTTTTGAGAAGATAAGCCCATGTGACAAAAACAAAAGAGTCTACAGATACTAGAATGTACACACACGGAGGATCAGCTATTGGAGTTATGAAACAAATTATAAATAGATAACAAAAATCAGTGAACTAAGAAATGGTCAGAAGAAAATGTCGAGACTGATGCGTGAAGAAACAAAAGGATAAAACATTCAGGAAGAAATAATAAAGCACATGTCAGAGACAATGAAAATGACTACACATAATTGGGATCCCAGCAGGAAAAGAAAAAAAAAATCAGAAATAGAGTTAATAATTGTTGATAATTTTCTAAAACTGTTTAAAGTTATAAAGACAGTTTTAAGAAGCATGACAGAGTTTGGGAAAGTTACATACAAAGCAAACACACCTAGACATACCATGTAAAAAAAGCTGAAAACTAAATACTGAGAGAATATCTATAAAGCATCCAACATAATCAAGGCAACCTCCTTAGGAGCAAAAACAAGACTGACCTTTGACTAATTTTCATGATCAATAGAAATCAGAAGACATTGAAATGATATCTGAAAGTTATGGAAGGTATGATGGCTTCAAGTTATATTCTCCAGAAAAACATGTACTTAAGTGTTATCCATTCTTGTGGGTATGGGCTCTTGTAAATGAGACATTTTGATGAGGTTGCTTCAGTTAAGGTGTGACCTAACTGAATCAGGATGGATCTTAATCCTTATTACTGGGGATCATACAGAGAATGCTTCAGAGAGAAAGCCAAGGATCATCCAGAAGCTGGAAGTAAACAAGACCCAGTGGGGAAGTCAGTAGCAGCTGTCATGTGCACTGCCATGTGACAGAAGAGTCAAAGGCAAAGATTGCCAGCAACCAGCCTGAGATCACAACAGTCTTCTGGGGAAGCCACTGCTTTGATGAGGCCTTGATTTTATACTTCATTTTGCCTCAAAATCATGGGCCAATAAATACCCATTGTTGAAGCCAACCTATTGCATGGTGTTTGTTTTTGCAGCTAGGAAACAAAAATCGGGAGAAATATAATGGAAAAATTAATATCCAAACAAAAATATTTATGAACAATAATGGTGAAAAAAAGGCATTTCAGAAAAACAAAAACTGACAGTTTGTAATCAACAGGTACTCAATAAAGAACCTAAAAGATCCCGTTCAGTCAGAAGGAAATAATGTCATGTTAAAGTACAGAAATTCACTAAAGAATGAAATGTAATATATGTGAGTATATTAGTATTCATTTATATATTAATATATCATTTATGTATATAAATATTTATGTATTTTATTTGTATGCATGTGTATACTGCATATCATTAAAATAAAATTTTGGTGAAACATAGAGAAGATTAATATAAAGATAACAATATATTATTGAGATGATAAAATAAGACAAGTTAACTTATTTCCTAAGACCCCTGCAGTGTCTGAGAAATAGAAAAATAGTAAAATATTTTAAATGTTAATAAGCCAAGGATGCATGCATTATTGTCCTAGGAAACCATAAAACTTCACTAAGGAATTTGTACTTATTGAACTAATAGAATAAAAGGGAAATAACTAAAAATGGACCCAAGCAATAAAACATGGAGACATAGATCAAAAAGAATACAGAATAAGTAGAACGAATTGAAATCCAATATTTGGATAAAATTTTAAAACAATACATAACAGAAGTTACATTATATATGGATAGATTTAATACTCAAAGACAAAATTTGTCATATAGTATAAAATTAACACTAAAACCAATTCTAAGTTTAAGAGACACACAAATATCAGGATAAAGAAGAGTTAAACAAAAAAGATGGAAAAGGTAAAACATGTAAACTCAAGCAAAAGAAATCTGTTGTAGCTGCTTATAACATCATATAAAATAGACTTTAAGTAAGAAAAATTTACTAGAGATAGAGGGATATTAGATGATAGAAAGGGTAAATTCGTGAAGATAATTTGGCATTTCTAAATTTTTATTCACATGTTTTTAAAATACATTAAAACAATTTTGACTAAAATAAGAGGAGTAGAGAAATTCTCAGATATAATGAAAGATTATAATACGCATCTATCAGTTAATAATAGATCAAGGACATAGATTTTTTAGCAGCATGATTAACAAATTTGATTTCATTAACATGCATAAAATACTTCACGAAACGTCAGGATACTTATACTTTTCTCAAAGACACACAAGATATTTTCTAATAACAATGATATTAAACTGGAGATTTGCAAATAAAATTACATTGAAATGTTACCACATTAAAAGAAATCAAGAAATTTATTTGTAATAACTCATGTGTCTCAGAAGAACACAGTTGAAATTAAAAAATATTTGAATGATAATGAAAAGACTGAAAATCAAATATGGGGAATGCAGCTAGAACAATTGTGGTTGGGATAATTATGGCCCCAAACACATATATTAGAAAAAAGCAGAGCTGAGAATTTATGTTCTAAGCATCCAAATAATGCAGCGCTCGGTGGTGGATGAGGGTTGTGGTTAATAGTATAAATACGGAATGTTCTGTGAACTGGAACAAATGTATGTCATCATTACAAGATGTTAAGAATATGGTGATACATGGGAAATACAACTAATGGACCTTGTGGACTGTAGTTAAGGGTAATAGTGTAATATTTTTGCACCAATTCCAAAGAGGGTGTTATATCAATGCTAAGGGTCAACAACAGGGAGATATAAGGGAGTATGGGCTTTTTCCTTTTGGTATAATGGAAACGTTCTAAAATTGACGAAGGTGATGACAGCATAATTCTGTGATGAAATTGAGATTCATTGAGTGTACACTTTAGATGGATTTTACAAGGCATGAGACCATATAACACAGTGAACCCCAAGGTGGAAAATGGACTGCGGTCAACAGTACAAATAAGAGAATGTTCTCTCATGAAGTATGGCAAATACGCAATACTAATACATGGTGCTAACAATAGGATGGTTTATGGAAAAATACAGCAAGTGTAAATTATGGATTATAGTTAGAAGAAATATTTTGATATTCTTTCATTATTTGTAACACATGGTTCACAACAATGCAAGGTGTTGGCAGTGGGGTGATGTATGGAAAGCCTATATGCTATGCAGGATTGTTTTGTAAACTCACTACTTCTCTAATTAAAAAAAAAAAGCAAGATTACAAAAAAAACTAATTCATTTAATTTACTTCTTGAGGTTAAATGTGGAAAAAATCTAACAATAATAGCAAGATAAAAGAATTACAAATGAACACAAAAGAAGAGAAAAAAGTAAATATTACAATAAACGGGAAATAATGACAAAGAAAAGTATTACACGATAGAGAGGCTGAGCAAAGAAAGGAGAGAAATGTTACTTATTACTAAAACCAATATAATGAATGATGGAAAGATCATCACCATGGAACTGATAGATATTAAAAAGATGAGACTATTTTGATCTTATTTCTACCAGTAAATTGAAAATGTATGTAACATGGGCAGAGAAGGAATGGAAAATTCGAAGTGTTGAATATATACTAAGGGCATCAAAATCATAATTAACAACCTACCATAGAGTAAAACCAATTTCAAAGGCTACAGTAAGTTTTATTAAGCATTAAAGGAAGAATTAGTACTCATCTTACGTAAACTCTTTCAGAGAAAAAATAACAGTGCTTCCAACTCATTCTGTGAGGGCAGCATAACCTTGATACAATAACCTGACAAGGACATTAGAAAAAAGAAAATGGAAAGCTAATCCTACGAATAAATAGAGATTCCTAAAGAAATTATTTGTGAACTCAATCTAACAATTTATTGAGGACATGTATTACACAACCAAGCTGTTTTTTTAAAATTCAAGTTGGTAGGAATTCAATGTCAGTATAACATTAAAAAATCTATTACTGTAATTCACTGTACTGACAGAATTAAGGAAAGAATTTATGCTTATCTTAATGGATAAAGGGAAAGAATTTAATAAAATTCAGCATCACATTTCAATAAAGTAAAAACAATTTCCTTGCATATGATAAAAGACAGAAACAGTCTTAATCTGATAAAGTTTATGTACAAAAATATCTATGGCAAACATCACCCACAATGATAAGATAATGAAAGCTAGTGAGTCTGTGCTTAGGAAACTGAATACCATTCTGTCCATCATCACTTCTATTCAACTTTGTACTTGAAGTTATCAGCAGTGAAAACTTCAAGCAAAATAAATCATATACATAAATATCGGAAAGAAAAAACAAGACATATATTTAAACATTCATTTTTTTTCTTTTAAAAATAAAGAAAACTTATAAAAGCTAAAACTTGAATTTAGGAAGTTCTCTGGATTCAGAACCATAAACCAAACCATATTTTTTTCTTGAGAGCAGCACAAAATGAAGCTAGAAAATAAAGATTTAAAATAGATTCCATTTGCAATAGAAACAAAAACCATCACTTATATAGACTAAATCAAACAAAATATTTTTTGAAAATCTCACTTATATGAGACTAAATCAAACAAAATACTTTTAAAAAATCTTAGACAATAAAGTAATATCAAGAAATTAAAGGCATTACAAAATGGAGGAGAAGCCATACTCATGGATTTGAAGGCTAAATATTTCAAAAATGTCAGTTTTCCTCAAATTCATCAATAGAGTTAACACAATCTCTACAATATCCAGTCGCTTGTGTTGTGTGTATGTGTCTTTGCATGTACATGTAAATTAACAAGCTGTTTCACAATGTATATGGAATTGCAATAGGATAAGAATAGCCAAAACATTCTTATGAAGAATAAAGCAAGAAAACATACTCTATCAAATATCTGGATTTACTATAAATTTACCGTAATTAGCACAGCCTGCTAATACTACAGCCTGAATTGATCAGACCAAAGTTACAAAATAGAGAATCCAGAATCACACCCAGGTTTATATGATCATGATTTATGATAAAACTGGAACAGCAGACTAGAAGATGTAATTTTATTAAATGTTGCTGGGCCAATTAGCTATCAACAAAGAGACAAACAAAACAAAATAAATCTCCTACCTAACAACAAATAAAAATATTGATTCCAGATGTAGTCTATATTGAAAAGTAAAAAACAAACCAATAAGGTTTAGTCAATATCATAGGATGTCTTCATGACCTTGGAAGAAGGAAAGATCTTTAAAATGTGACACATAATCATTAATCATAAAGGAAGTAATTGATCTACATTAATATTTGAAATTTCTGTTCATCAAAACAGTGGGAGAGGGAAAATACAACTAAATGAGACAGGGTAACAGCAAGAGTCAATGGGCTCATGTTTAGAAATATCTACAAACATTGTCAAAGTTGGGTTCCCAGAAGCAGAGCCGGAGGCAGGTATTTGGATCCCATTGTTCAGGAATATAAGTATTCAAAAGTTTTCAGTATTAAAACCAGGGGTTAAAGTGATAATTCTAATAAGAGATTCTCTGTGTACCACAAAAAGCAAAGTTTCATTCCCAAGATTCACTTCTGGATACTCCTAATTCTTAGCCTTTCCCCAGTTTCCCAACTCCCCAGGCAATATTTCATCTTTATCCCACTTTATCCAGTCTTCACTTCCAAGAGAGTTCCACCCCATCTTTATCAATGCAAGTCTCCTAGCTTGTTTTATGCATTTCATGATCTCTGTGATCCCAATCAGCATTTTCTTTTTTTTGTTGGCTTTGCATAGGGGAACGATATAAGTTACTGATATGGAGAGGAGAAAGAAGTGCAATGGGAACATTTCACTACGGATATATTCTTTCCCAGATATTTCATATGAAAAACACAAAGTGGCTTGAGAAAATCTTCCCATCTAAACTAGTCATAGTCCCAATAATAATGAAACTAACAAGCCTATCGCCTGGCCCCTCAACTTGTTAGATTTAAAATTTCTTTTATAGAGATTCATATTGACCAAATAACTTTCCCTAAACTTTAGATTCTTTTCCTGTCCACAGGCAAGAAAACCCACCTAAGTTTTCCGTGCAAAAATTTTTCTTTCATCTTTGAATATTCCCATTTTAGATGCAATATAATGTGAGAAATATCACATTGGGCAAGGGAGAAATTACCTTTCTCTTTGGCATTGTGGGAGGTGAGACAAAAAAGGAATAGTAAGATCATATTATTGAGTTCTGTTGTCTGAAAAACACTTATTGAGCACCAAACATTTATTAGAAATTAGAACTATAGAGATAAATAAGATAAAGTACTTTCTTTTGAGAAGGGTCTTAGAATAGTATATTATATGGAATTTACTCTTATGCAATGAACATATTAAGCATGGTTATATTTTATTAAAATATATAACTCCCTTGACATGTTGAAGGATAGATTAAGTAGTGGGATGGAGAACAGAAAATAGAGGATCAATGAAAATTCTATTTTAATAATGTAAGCAGAAAATGGTGATGGTGAGAAACGAAAGGGTGGTGGCATGGCTGTTAAGAGGAGAATAAATTACACGCATCATTAGGCAGGAAAATTCATAGCATTTGGTGTTTAACTCAAGGTAGAAAATGAGAAAGAATTCAAGAATGACTGAATTAACTGCCAGATTGCTTGCCAAACTATTTTCTGGTAATGTCAAATTCTAAGACAGAGGTGGCAGGCAGAAGAGGAGATCTGAGGAGGCAGATGCTGAATTTGTCTTTGGGCCAGCTGAATTCAAGATAGCTGAAGGGAAAAAGAATTTGATATACCTAGCAATTCTAAAACGCATCTGAGAGGAAATTCATCAATTATTTTCTTTTGACTACATTACTGATATAGCCTGGTTTTTAATTTTTAAAAAAGTAAATTTAATTGCAAAATATTAGCTCTTATAATATTTTCCATCACTCATAACCATACCAGCATGTATATAACTTTCTTTTTGCATTTTACCTTATAAGTCATTTTTCCTTCTTCTAATCCTGCACAATTTTTGTAATTCTCATTGTAGAATTTAAAAACATGAATACTAAAGAAGGTGCATGACTGGGTGAAGTTCACATTTCACTATGTGAATGGAATAATTAGGGTTTCAACAATATTGTCTGCTTTCCAGTTTAATGCTCTTTCTTCCACATCACCATATCCCTTGCTGAATTTCCATCTATTTTTGTGACTATTTTTTTCTGATTGGAAAGCTCATTTTAATTTTACTTTATTACCTCAAAGTTTAATTACCCTATCTAATCTAGCATCATCTGCAAAATCTGATGAATGAATTTGTCATCTTTTAGAAAGAATATGACACAATGAATTGATGGGTCACTCGTGATTTCTAAAATCTTCAAATGTCTGAGCTCAAAACAGCCATTGGGATGATCTCAATTCATATACAAAGAAATACATAAACAAGAAGAGATCCAAATCTCAAAACCATATTCCCAGTATACCATGAAAGCCATTAAATTACTCTGTCAGGTTAAAGTCAAGAATATTATTACATATTCCTTAACTAAGGCTGTCAAATACCAATCAGCTAGAAGCAAGTATGAGGACGGGGCAAGATGGTGGCAAAGTAGGGAGTTCCAAGAGTCAGCTTGTCTTACAGTGCAGTTAGTAATCAGCCAGAAGCTATCTAAGTCACCTGTTTGGGGGGCTCAGAGAACAGAAGGCATCCTGCAACATCCTTGGAAGAACAGAAGGAGGAAGCTACCCATCTGCCTTGAAGATACATGAGTAGAGCACTCCACACTATGAAGCTGGTACCCATCCCCCACTGGCAGAGCAGGAAGCCTTGGGAACTCTTCTCTAGCTAGAGTTGGAAGCTCCATTTCCTATAAACAGGGGTAGAAGACATGGTTGGGCACTAATTTCAGCTACTGATTAGAAAATTTGGCTGGCTAAAATCCAGTTCTAAGTACAGCTAAAGTTTGAATGTGTCCAAGTCAGAAAGAGTCCTCCATTTTAACTCTGTCCCTGCAAGAGGAGAAGCAGGAGTGATTGAAAATCACGGTGACAGTAGGGACCAGCTTCTTTCCACCCAGGTCATATTGCTGCCCTAGCTTGTACTCTGGCCTTGCCCCCATCAGGAGGCTGGAAGGACCTCCACCAGCCTTTCTGGGCAACTTCAGTCACTTGTGGCTTGCACAGACTAGATGGCTGCACACATCTGTGCACACACATCCCCACCCATAACAGGCAGAAGGGGGTCAGTGCTTCAGTAGCCTCTCCAGATAACTGCAGTCACCTTTGGCCCACACTCCTTAGACTATTACTCACACCTTTCACTCCATACCAGCTCCTGACAGGGAAGGAAGGTGAGGGTGGTGCTTCGCCAGCCACCCTGGGCAACTACAGACAGTTTTAGCCTACATGTCTTGGATCACTACACATGGCTGAGGCTTCCTCCCTGCCTGTGGCAGGGGAGAAAGGTGGAGGGAACTTCATTAGTTCCTGGGGCACCATGGGCCTCCATGGCTTACAGTTCCAAATGCACCTTTGGCCCCAGGAAGAGAGAAAGGGCAAGAAAAAGATGAACAAGAACTGAAAAAATTTAGATTGACTAAATATGAACTATTATAAAGTTCCAAAATAACTTGAACTAAGTATCTAAGATGAGATGTAGCACAAAGACAATTAAATAGAAATCCCTAGACTAAAGAGAGAAACTGAGCACAGAATAAGTACATCAAGAAAATCAGATGCTGAGAAATCAACAAAAATTACAAGCAATATTAAGAAACAGGAAGATATGGCCCAGTCAAAGGAACAAAAAAAACTCAAGATAATATAAAATAGTTGTGGTAACTAATCACAGATGTTCAAACAAATCTCCTTAATAAATTCATTGATATAGATGAAAAGATTATGGATTTTAATAAAACACTGCATGTATTAGTGATATACTTCAATAAATTGTTTAAAAATTAAAAATAAATAAATAAATGCCATTAGAAGACAGTAAATGAAAAAAATAAAGTACATTTGCATTTTAAAAAAAGAAAACACTTGATGAGCATGAAGAATTAGAAAACATAAATAGAAAAATAGCATATTATGGGAATTAAAGGTACAACAAATGAAATTAAAATACACTGGAGACATATAACAGTGATTTGAGGAGGTAGAGAAAGGACCAGTGAGCTCGAAGACAGGACCTATAAGAGTGAACACACAAAAGAACAGATAAAGAAAAGAATGGAAAAATTTTAACAGGGTCTCAGGGAAAGAAATGATGGAAAGAGAGTTGCAAACATATATGTCATGGGTGTCCCAGAGGAGAAGGGAGGGGACAAGGGCATAAAGGATATTTGAGAAAATAATGTTAGAAAATTTCCTAACTCTTTTGAAGGACATATACATCCGTGGCCAAGAAGCACAATGTACTCCAAACCAGATAAATACATACAGACCTACTCCAAGGCACATACTAATCAAAATATCAAATTACAAAGATAACAATAGAATTCTGAATGCATCAAGAGAAAAGAGATTAGTCACATACAAGAGATGCCCAATAAGAATAAGGACTGATTTTTTATCAGAAACCATGGCGGAAAGAAGGCAGTGGTATGATGCACTTAAGATGCTGCAAGAGACAAACTAGAATCTTATAAGCAGCAAGACAGTCTTTCAAAAATGGGTGCAAGATTATAATATTCACAGATAAACAGAAACCAAGAGAATTGTCATCAAGAAACTGGCTTTTCAGGAAATACTAAAGGAAGTGTTACAGCCAGAGAAGAAAAAACAAGGGAAAGGGCACATAAAAGCAGATTTGAACTGCTTGAAGACAGAATTAGTGATTTTGAAGACAGAACATCTGAACTGGAAAAGACAGGAGAACAGAAAGAGAAGAGAATGGAAAAAAATGGAACAGGGTCTCAGGGAATTGAATGACAATGTGAAACCAAAAAAAATATACTCACTATCAGTGTTCCAGAAGGAGAAGAAAATGGAAATGGGGCAGAAAGTGTTTGAGAAAATAATGACAGAAAACTTCCTTACCCATAAAAAAAGACATAAATATCAATATCCACGAAGGATAATGCACACCAAACAGAATAAACATGAATAGACCTACCTAGAGACACCTACTATTCAGAATGACAAATATCAAAGATAAAGAGAAGATTCTGGAAGCAGCAAGAGAAAAGCAAAGCATCACATACCAAGGAAATCCGATGAGATTAAGTACTGACCTCTCATCAGAAACCATGGAGGAGAGAAAAAATTGGTATGATGTACTGAAGGTATTGAAAGAGAAAAACTGCCAGCCAAGAATTCTGTATCTGGCAAGACTATCCATCAAAAATGAAGGAGAGTTCAAAGTCTTCACAACATACAAAACCTGATAGAATATGTTACCAAAAGACAAGAATTACAATAGATACTAAAGGGAGTGCTGCAGTCTGAAAGGAAAAAGAAAAGGTGAGAGACTTGGAGAAGAATGTAGAAATGAAGAATATTAGAAAGGGTGAAAAGTTAGACTATAGTATGATACACCAACAGAAAGCCAAAGGACAAAATGGATGAAGTAAGTAGTGCCTTTACAGTTATAACATGAATGCTAATGGCTTGAACTCCCTAATCAAAAAAAAAAAAAAAACAGATTGATAGAATGGATTAAAAAATATGGCCTATCTATATGTTGTCTACAAGAGCCTCACCTCAAAAGTAAAGATACTAAATATAAAAGGTTGGAAAAACATATTCCAATTAAATAGTAACCAAAAAGAGGTGGAGTAGCATTACTAATATCAGACAAAATAGATTTTAAATGAAAAACTGTTAAAAGGGATGAAGAAGGACATTATATATTAATAAAAGTGACAACTCACCAAGAAGAAATATCCATTCTAAATATTTATGAACCTAATATCAGTGCCCCAAGATACATGAGGCACACACTGACACAGCTGAAGGGAGAAATAGGTGTCTTTACAATAATAGTTGGAGACTTCCATACATAACTCTTAGTATTGGATAGAACATCTGACAGAGGATAAATAAAGAAAGAGACCTTGAATAATATGATAAATGAACAAGACCTAACAGACATCTATAGAGCATTGCATCCAAAAACAGCAGGATATACATTCTTTTCAAGTGCTTATGGATCCTTCTCCAAGATAGATCATATGTTGGGTCACTAGACAAGTCTCAGTAAATTTTAAAAGATTGAAATTATACAATACACTTTCTCTGATCATAATGGAAAGAAGCTGTAAATCATTAATGGGCAGGAAAAGGGAAAATTCATAAATATATGGAGATTAAACAACATACTCTTAAACAATTAGTGGGATAAAGAAGAAATTGAAAGAGAAGTCAGCAAATATCTTGAAATGAATGAAAATGAGAACACAACATATCAAAATCTATGGGACAACACAAAGGCAGTGCTGAGAGGGAAATTTATAGCCCTCCATGCTTACATTAAAAAAGGAGAAAGAACTAAGTTTGGTGATCTAACTGCACACCTGGAGGAACTAGAAAAAGAACAGCAAACTAATTGCAAACCAAGCCAAAGGAAAGAGATAATAAAGATCAGATCAGAAATAAAGAACAAAAAACAATAGAGAGAATCAACAAAACCAAAAGTTAGTTCTTTGAGAAGATCAAACAAAATCCACAAACTCTTAGCTAGATTGTTAAAGAAAAAAAGAGGTAAGACACAAATAAATAAAATCAGAAATGAGAGCAGGGACACTACCATTGACCCCGTAGAAATAAGAGAGATCATAAAAGGATACTATGAACAACTGTAAGCCAAAAAACTAGAAAATGTAGACGAGATGGACAAATTCCTGGAAACACATGAAACACTTACACTGACTTTAGAAGAAATAGAAGACCTCAACAAACCAATCACAAGTGAAGAGATTGAAACAGTCATCAAGAACCTCCCTAAGATGAAAATCCCGGGACCAGATGGCTTCAAAGGTAAATTCTACCAGTCGTTTGAAGATGAACTAATACTGATCTTTCTCAAGCTCTTCAGAAAAACAGAACAGGAAAAATGCTACCAAACTCATTCTATGAAGCCAACATCACCTTAATACCAAAACTAGATAAAGATACTACAAAAAAAGAAATTTGCAGACCAATATCTCCAATGAACACAGATGCAAAAATTCTCAACAAAATAATGGCAAACAGTATTCAAAGGCACATTAAAAGATTTATACACCACAATCAAGTGGGTATGCAATGGTGGTTCAACACAAGAAAATCCATTTTTTGAAGAAGAAAAATCACATGATCTTCTCGATTGATGCAGAAAAACATTTGACAAAATACAGCACCCTTTCTAGATTAAAAACAAACCAAACTATAGAAACAGAAGGAAGTTTTCTCAATATGGTAAAGTGCAAATATGAAAAACCTATAGCTCTCATTGTACTCAATAGTGATAGGCTGAAAGATATCCCACTGAGATCAGGAAGAAGACAAGGATGCCCACTGTCACCATTAATATTCAATATTGTGCTAGGAGTTCTAGCTAGAGCAATTAGGCTAGAGAAAGAAATAAAATGTACCCAAATATGAAAAGAAGAAGTAAAACTTGCACTATTTGCTGATGACATGATCCTATATCTAAAAAATCCTGAAAAATCCACAAAAAAAGCTACTAGAATTAATATACAAGTTCAACAAAGTGGCAGGATGCAAAGTTACTATGCAAAATTAATAGTTTCTGTACACTACTGATGTGCAATCTGAGGAGGAAATCAGAAAAAAATTCCATTTATAATAATGACTAAAACAATCAAATATTTATGAATAAAATTAACCAAGGACATAAAGGACCTGTATTCAGAAAACTACAAAACTTTGCTAAAAGATACTGAAGAAGACTTAAATAAATGGAAGGGCATTCTATGTTCATGGATTGGAAGAATAAATATCATTAAGATGTCAATTCAACCAAAAATGATTTACAGATTCAAGGTAATCCCAAAAGCCTTTTATGCAGAAATTGAAAAGCCTATAATCAAATTTATTTGGAAGGATAAGGGGACCTGAATAGCCAAAAAGATCTTTAAAAAGAACGAAGTTGGAGGACTCGCACTTCCTGACTTTAAAGCATGTTACTTAGCTAGAGTGGTAAAAATAGCATGGTACTGGCATAAGGACAGACAGATTGATCAATGGAATTGAATCAAGAACTCAGAAATTGACCCTCACATCTACAGTCAAGCAATTTTTGACTAGGCTGCTAAGCCCACCCAGCCAGGTCAGAACAGACTATTCAACAAATGGTGCTGGGTAAACTGGATAGCCATACCAAAAGAAAGAAAGAAAACCCCTATCTCACAACTTATACAAAAATTAACTCAAAATGGATCAAAGACCTAAATATAAAATCAACAACCATAAAACTCCTAGAATAAAATGTAGGAAAATATCTTCAAGATCTTGTGGTAGGCAGTAGTTTCATAAACCTTATGCCCAAAGCACAAGCAACAAAAGTAAAAAATAAACAAATGAGACCTCCTCAAAATTCAACACTTTTGTACCTCAAAGGATGTTGTCAAAAGGGTGAAAGGCAGCTGACAAAATGGGAAAAAATATTGGCAATCATATATCTGATAAGAATTTTATATCCATTATATAAGGAGACCAACAATAAAAGGACAAACTATCTGATTAAAAAACGGACAAAAGGAACGGGAGCAGGAGCGGAGGAGCGCGGTCTTTGCGGGGAGCGTGGGGCACAGGAATATTGGCTCCATCGGTCTGGAGGCGGCTGGAGTGTGAGTTGAGTCCTGCAGCATAAAATCCTGGGTTCTCTTTGTCCCGGCGGGTAACACAGGGGTGGGAGTGCACTCCTGGGAGAGGGGGAAGGGAGACCAGCGGCCTCACCACCGGACCTGTGAGGGGGGGGCGTGGGCGCCGAGAGTGGAGGGG
>PVKH010004645.1:0-23069 GCA_004027955.1 Chaetophractus vellerosus | reverse complement strand
CTGCTTAATTATGAAAATGTTGCTATTAAGATAATTATTATGCAGTCAGTAGAATTTTATTTATCTATCATATGTCAGTGCCTAGTCAGTAATCACTTTTGTTTGTCCTATTATGCAGACAGTGGTGAATCTTATAATTATATTTCAGTAGGACACTTTTTGTGCCCCTTGTGATAGTACTTTACTTTTGGGGATCAGAATCTCTAACCCCACACAGTACAGAGTTGTGAGGACAAAAAGCAAAAAATCCCCATTTGGGTCATTGGGAATGATGTTAAGTGGGACCACACTTCTTGGTTCTCAGACCCATGTATACTTCCTATAGAAAAATAGCATCTTGAACTGAATGCATATTCAGTGTCCTGAATATGCAATTAAAATTTTAGAAGTTATATGTTATTAACACCTAATACTTCAGTGAGAAAAGTGTCAAAAAGAAATGAAACAAGGGAAATAAGAGGTGGAAATGGGAATTTACTTTTTACACATACATGGTGTCATATTATTTTATGCCATCAGAGAATATTATCATTTTCAGGGATGTTAATTAATTTGAACATTTTTAACACTAGTATTTTAAACTGAGCATTTTAAAAACACATTCTTTGGTATTTCTAGCAACTCTGATTCCAGACATGCTATTAGTACATTTTAGCTTTCTACTTGAGATTAGAGTAGTATAATCAAATAAAATATTTTGAAAATTCATTCTATACATTAGTTTCCCAGAAGCCAAAGATATGGAGGAAAGAATAACAAAGGTAGGTGCTATAAGTATAAAAATAAATTTAGAGATACTAGTTTAAAACAGCATCTTCAAGAATGTTTTATTTGCAAAACATTTTAAAGATTCCACTGAAATTATTATGTAAGAAATTTAGCAGAATGCCATTTGATAGAAGCATGAAAGTCCATTGTAGAGCTTTACATGAAGTAACTAAATATAGCTGTTCTGAAGCAAATTATTAAAATTCATGATTCTAAATTTTTGTCAGTGTAATTAAAAATCAATACCAAAGACTATGAAATTAACATAGCAGATCATCAAATGGCGATACATAAAGATAACTTTCATTGAGATACATTTGTATATCTCTTTTACTAGTATTTTAGTCCCTCACCTTCTTTACATTCTCCTTGCTTATAGGCAGACTAGTCTCCGCATTCTTATACCTTTTGAACTAATAAAACCATGAGTTCATACTACAGCTATTGTCCCAGCTTTATGACTCATAGTTCTCAAGGAACTAATTGAGTGTGACACCCCTTTCCTGCGTGGCAGCAACTGCCTTCTGTCAGCATGAATTCACCTCTGTATAAAAATGACTTTGTGGTTTCACCTGTCTCTTTCAGGAAGGATGCCCTATCTTAAAGGGAACCAGGCTAGCATGTCATTTTGATAATAAATTCAAAGATCTGCAGTCTCTTTTTTTTTTTGAATATATGAGGTTTAGAATGGTTCTTATATATAATAGCATACTATTTGGGAGGTGGGTTAGAATATATTTAAATTTTCCATGAAGTAGAAAAGTGATTCTTAAAGTAAGTTCCCAAGACCAATTGAATCAGAAATTCTGAGGGTGTTACCCAAAAATCTGTAATGTAATATGTTGTCCAGCTGATTCTGATATACGTTCAAGCTTTGCAATTCAATTTAAAAATAAAAAGAAGCCTGGGATAATGGGATATATCTGAACTCTAGAATGAGAATTCCTAATTTTGAATACTTTTTCTTCTGGGGGAAGCAGGTGACTAAAATTAATACCTTTGCTTCTGTAAATAGAACAACTATGTTGAAATCATGTTTCCAATTACCAACTGTGAGAGCTCAAGCAGATATTTAAGATCTTTGTTCTATTTTTTTCCTCTGAAAGAAGTAATAGTGTGCTTTTTAAAAAATAAGATATTAATATATACAAGTTGTTATAGTTTGCGTTTCAAATTATTCATTTCATATGCTCTCAGAAAGATTGCTTAATCTTCTGAGCACCAATCTCTCATCCTAAAAAACTGCCAAATAATGTCCATCTTGGGAGACTGCCTTACAAACCAAATATGAAAATGTTCCCGGCAATGAGTGCTTCTCAAACGATCTGCGGGCCAAAGAGCCCATTCCCCTCGCCACATTTTCATGGGTCAAGGCTTTTAAAAGATAAAATAAAACTGAATTAATAGAAAATTTAAAAAGACAAAATTTAAGATCACTCATCACATGCTGAAATTTTATGGTAGTGTCACATAGTTATAAAGTGTTTAAAACTTTCTGTCAATGTCTGTATTTACCTTGGCACCAATCCATGGACCTCTTTGAACAGCTCTGCAGAAACTATGTGCTGATGACACTCATAATTATTTCGCTTCCTCCAGCACAACTTTCGCCCTTGATCAATCTGCCAATTGTACTGTTCGGAGCTCCTCCGAGAAGGCAAGCACATTTGCCCTTTCGACTTGCCGATGCCTGTGTTTGCAGAGCTCTTCTCCCTGGATTCTACTTATGTAGATCCTCATTTTCTTTACTCAAATATTTGTCGTTGAAAATTTTTCTGCCTGCCCTATCTAAAAGTGTCCCCACATAACTCCCCTCTGTTTTTTTTTCCTGCTCCTTTATTACTAATGTATGTATTGTCTGTTTCCTCATTCAGAATGTAAGCCTGGCACAGGCTAGGGATTTGTGTCTGTTTTTACACTATTGTGCCCAGAGTGACTAGAATAGTGTCTGATATATAAGACAATAAATTTTAATTGAATGGATGAATGGAAAGTCAATAAGATTATGGTAATTAGTATGTGACTTCTCAATAGAAAAACACATTTTAACTAGGTAAGTATAATTTAAAATAGTACTTTAAAAAAACAAGGCTTATTGATGACCATAAATAAATTCCCTAATACAGTACCTTGCCAAGGACTATACTGGTTCTAAATTAATTGCATTAAGGCATATTCTAAAAAAAACAACTTAAAATTCAATAGAAACCCTTAGGAAATTATAACTCAAGTCTAGATTACAGAAGTGATGCAATGTCTTGTTTTAAATGAAGTTAAATTTGCCATTTAAATTTTATTTGCTCACAGGTAGAATTCCTTGATTAGTTTCATCAGAGAATTACAATAATTTTATAACACTGGTTCTATACTCTAGTGTTTGCCAGGAAAAAAATTAAATAAAAACTGACCAAACAAACCAAATACCTGTGCATGAGCATAATACTCCCTTAACTCTTCAAATCCTCCTGTTCTATTTAGAAAGATTCAGAAATGTTCCAAAGATTTAAAAAATTTATTCTCTTAGTCCCCTAAAACTTCATCAGGTACAAAAGAGTTAGAATCAAACATTTCTGGTACCATGACACCTGTAAATAAATTTTAGAAGTCACATATTCCCTGAGAGAATATTTAATCTACCAGGGCTATTTTAAAGAGAAGAAACATGGATTTCAGAAAGGAAATAAGGTTTATAAAGTGTCAGTAGTCAGTGAAGAGGTTTCTCTTTACTCCCAAACCAATGACATTTTTAATTATACTATAATACAACTTAAAGTATTCATACAGAAAACATAAACAAAACGCCTCTTACCCAATTGAAAATATGGTGAGAGAAAAAATAATTGAAAATACCTTATATGTATTTTAAATATTTGATTTTTAAAAAACAAGTAAGTGTTTATTCCTTTACTAAACATTTGAGATATAGGTAAATCCTTTGACTGTGGATTTGCCCAAGGATTGTTGAATTCTTCCCCCCATAAATGACTTATTTCCAATTTAATGTCTTTAAATTCAAGTAAGAACTTGAAAATTCTTTTGAAGTAATAGGAGTGGGAAATTATTTAGATATTTATCATCCTACCATTGCTTACAGTAGCCGTACACAGACCAAATAAGAAAAATGATACATTTTATTAGTATGTTCATTTTTTATGTTTCTACAGCTTTCCAATAAGTAACCTTAAAGCACATTCCTTCCTTCTAATACTTCTGTCTGATTTGTTAATAAATTATTAATTATCTGACAACAATAAAAATAAAACCAAGATTAAAAAACAGCTTGGGTACAAATGAAAATGACTTCATGTCATTTTGGGGGCAAAATGCATCAGCATATTAGTGAGTCCTACTTTCCATGAATATTCAGCATCCAATGAACACCAGAAGGTATATTGCATGATGGAAATGGCCACCTTTGTTTAACTCTCGAATTGTTTAAAGGGTGTTCAGTATGGGCACTACCGTACCGATTAACAATTCTACATGAGTATCCATCTCGGACATTGAAACTAAATATTGGTGCTAAGATCCTAGGACTGGTCAGATCAATTTAGAGAATGTATTACATTGCTCCATTCCTGCAAGGAGACAGGGAAGATAACATTGTAGTGGTGATATGAGAGGCCATTAACTTTCAAATGCTTTCTTATAGAACCACATCAACTTTATTAAATACTGACATTTATTTAATATATTTTATATATTGTTTATTTGTATGCTATGTTCACTTACTATAAAAAAGGAGCTTATTTACTCTAAGTTGAGCCACACTCCTTTTGAAGCAAGATGGGTATTTACAAAGTAAATCAACACAGATATATCAATTGATATATTCATGAAAATTGGAAAATCACTTTAATATTTTCCCATTTTATTGTCCACTAGAACTTTTGCATGCAAAAGGAAAAGGTTTTATTTCATCTGTATCTGATTTTTGTTCTTCCATGGAAGACATTAATGAACATTGAAATATCAATAGGAGGATAGAAGGGGAGATGGTGTAGAATTGGAAGTTAATAGTCATGTCCCTTCTTAATATTTCAATATTTTCATAATTAAAAGGCTGTATTTTATGTGTGTGTTTGTGCATGTAGAATTGTTTTAAAATAGTGTCCCTTTATCTCATATAATATTTAAGTTAATTAAAGTGGCTACCTGTCAGAAATATTTAAATGACTGCTGTTTTAATATTTACTCTTATAAATAATGTATGCATATTTTAAGAAGCTCATTGAGTTTGAAATTTAGATTTTAATTCTAACTGGTTTATTTCAAAATTCATGGTCGTTTTGATACTGCATTTTTTTCCTCAAGTTCAGGAAAAAAATGTTATTTTTTTATAGAGTTTTTTGTAGTTTATTCATAATGAATAACAAAACTTGATGGTACTATCAATGCCACAAAGGCTAAATTTTTCCAAGAAAATAATTTAAATATATTATTATTGATAAAAGCATGATCTCACTGTGAAAAAAAATAATTTCTGTGTTAACCTAAGGGCACAAGATATGACTTCAATAACAAATGATAATATTCTTTGGGAAAGCATAGGGAGAAGACCAACGCAAAGCTTTCTATTAAACCATGTGGTAACTGGCACAAAATGTAGGTTCTACAAATAGAATTGTTTTCAGATAGAATTCATTGAAAAGAAAAATTACATTTTTTTCCTAAACACTATCATTTCCGGAATAGTTAATTTTCCCTTTTTTGAACAATTATACCCAGTAATTAAACGTTAATGGAACAAAAGAATCTGTTTTGTTAACTCTCATTTTGCATTCTAGAAGCATTCTACCCAGAGCTGAAGAGGAGAATCACAATTCTAAGTGAATGGCACATCCTTTTCAACATTAGAGCAAAATTATTTTTTGAGAACAAAATAATTTAGCTCCTATAATCACTTACATAGCTAAGAATATGAAAATAATCAATGAACAGTGCACTGCTGATTTGCATCCATTTGTCAAGTCTCCTAATAGACTAATGTTTATTCTGTGTTCTTTCATGATAAGCTTCTTTTATACATCTTTGATTTCTCTAACAGAATGTCAAAAACCTCTGTAAATTGTTCCTGCAAAATGTGTTATTTACTGGGAGAAAATGGTTGCACTAAAGGAAAACATATTTTAAACATTGGTTTTAAATATGAAAAAAGGGATATAAGTTCTTTAAAATACTATATTGGATAATTAACTCAACAAGAGTTAGTACCAAGAAAGCTATTGTATAATCCTTTCTGAAGATTCACTACATGAAAGGAAAGGTTATTGATTGATACCCTTTAAGAAAATATAAAATATAAAAATGCAATAGATGAAATATAACTGTGAAGATAATTCCAAAAAGAGTATTTGAAAATGTGTTTTGAAGCATGTCCAGGATTGTCCAAAAAAGGCTATTCTCAGGTTACATGGCTAATAATTTAGGCTTAATTTAAGAATCTTATGTTTTCTTTAGGATTTGAGCTCTACCATTTAGGTCCAGATTACCTGTGTACTCTCTTCAAATATGTGAACTCTGATGCAGTAGTTTTACTATAATCTAGTTATTCTTAGAGAATTTATTCATTTTTCTATACTAGCTGTCTTTTTTATGTTGGCTGTTATAGCTGTCATATTGTAGTTAAGTTTGTTGTTTCTCTGATAGTTTGTATTTATCCCATATATTTTGGTAGTTCTTTACTTCAGCTTTTATGTTTTGTCAGACCATTAATTATTTTTCTTAGGGTTATTATCTTGGGTTCACTTTCCTCAAACATTTATTGCTTTGCCCTCTGCCAAAAATATATCACTTAGTTTAAACAACATCTGCGAAGCCAAATAAGATTTTTGTGAAAATATTATCCCTTTTTTCTCTTTCTTATTTTAACATTTCTGAAATTGTGATATGTTTTAATATCAAAGTTGAAAACATGAGCCAGGGATAAACTGTGATGCAGTAAGCACATTCTATGAAAATTTAAATTTAGAAAGGATGTGAATGTCAACTCGCTTTTTCATATTAGTATTTTCTCCCTGCTTAAATTATCCCACATCAGGTAATTCATGTTGAGAAAGAGAAATTAGCTCATAAAAGACTAGGTGGGGGAACGGATGTAGCTCAAATGTTGAGCTCCTGCTTCCCATTTACAAGGTCCCAATTCGTTCCTCAGTACCTCCTAAAAAACACATGAATAAATGTAAAACCCAACTCTCATTGGGGAGCAGATGTAGCTCAGTGGCTGAGCTACTACTTCCCATGTACAGGGGCCTAGGTCCAATCCCTGGTACCTCCTAAAACAAAGGGGCCTAGGTAATAGCATGTTTAAAGTGTCAAAGGGTAGTGTGGACAAGATGCAATTTGTCGTGGTTTATTAGTAGAGCTCCAGCTATCTTTTTGAGAAAAGTTTCCAGCTAGCTTTCTGGGAATTTATTTAATTTCTATTGACACGTGGAGGGGAGGGGGCAGTTTAACCAATCAAAAGTCATAGGTATCTCTGTTATTTTTCACATGCATTGAAATTTTATTATCTGTCCTGAATGCCTTAAATGATCTTTATCCTTACTGCATTCCCAGAACTATTCTCAACATGTTACATTTATTTTTTAAATACTTTTAGCTTTTGAAACAACTCTACAAAGTAGGTACTATTATTTGTCTTTATTTACTCAAGAAAAAACAGATGTACTAATATTAAGAAAACCGCTTGTAGAAAATAAAGACTGAAATCAAAACATAGTCAGTCTGGTTGCAGGGTACATTTCTTTAAAAAAATTATATTTGCTTCTCAATTGTGCTACTAAATATTTTAATTTAGTAAATGTTTTAATAAAACTGTATTGTTTTGTCTATCTACTTTCTGTTGGGAATGATTTTCCTAAAGAGGAAATTGAGTCTATGCCCAGTAAAATCACTTTGCTTTATTGGGAACTTCCAGGTACTCTACATGACTCAAGCTGAACCAAATGATTACTTTACTTAGATTATTTTGGATGTTTATTTTAATTTAAAAATTGAGTAGAGTCTAGATAGATACTCCTAATCATTTCTCACAGTTTTGTCTCCTGCCCTGTGAAATTAAACAATCCGCCATTTGAAACAATTAAGCTATCCTGGGACACATATTTTGACATAAAAAATCTGTTAGTAAGCATTCCTTATATCAGTCTGAGAGTGGTCAGTAACACAGAGACATTGTTAATATTACAGAAATAAAGGAGGTTAATATAGATATAATATAGCATTTACACAAATATATAAATAACTGTATGATTGAATGTCAAGATGGAAAATACTCTCTGATAACTTCATTATGAAGCACTGAAGTACGTGCTGAGGAAGTCATGGACAAACCCAGTGGCCATCTCCTAGCCCTTGCCTAATCTGCTCCTTTCCCTGTCGTTCTTGTTTGTGTGCAGGTGTTTGTTGTTTTTACTCTTGTTTGTTTGCGTGCAAGTGTTCAATGTGTTCCCATTTGTGCACGTTTGGTATGCTTCTACTACACTAGAGACCACAGGCAGCCAGAGGAAATGTGAATTATTAACCAGCCCCAGGTGCTTACTGGGTCACAACTTTTGCTAATTGGTAGAGCTCCCTCACTCTTGAGTGTATAAAAGCTCAACACTCAGACAGATTAGGTGTCCCTCATCTGTGACATGAAGCAAGGTATGTGGAGCTGCCATATAGCTTGCCACCTCAGGGCACCAAATACAAGTGCACTCCAATGTAAAGGTGACATTATTCACAATTGCCAAAAGATGGAAACAACCCAGGTGTCCATCAACTGATGAATGTATAAACAAACTAGTATATACACACTATGGAATGTTTTTCAGCTATAAGAAGTGAAGTCATGAGGTATATGACAACATGGATGAACCTGGAGGAAATTTTGTTGAGTGAAGTAAGCCAGGCACAAAAGGACAAATGCTCTAATATTGACGAAAGTAATATGTTCACAACTCTGTGATTATACCAATTGCTATTGAATGTACACTTTAGATAAATTATATGGTTTATGAAAAAAATTTGTAATATAACTATGATATAATATATTAAGATATGGATTATAGTTAGTAGTAAAAATCTGATGTTGCTATTTCAAAATTTTCTATACATGTTTCACAACAATGCAAAGTACTGGTGGTGGGGTAATGTATGGGAGCCTGATATGATGAGTTTATGCATGCTTGTTTTGTAAGTGTACAACTTTAGTATACACTTATTGTTTATGTATGTTCATGTATGAATGATATATTTCAATAAAAAATTTTAATGAAAAAAAATGAATAGAGGCTCAGACAAATTGGTGAAACAATTAAGCACCAAAAAAGTACACATGCTGTAGTACCAGAAGGAGAGAAGAGACAGAAAGGGGGAAGGAAAAAAAACTTTCCAAATTTGACAAAAACCATTAACAATATTATCCAAGATCTCAACAAACTCCAAGTTAAAGAAACACAATGAAAGCAACACCCAGGCACATCCTGGTCAACTTGATATAAGCCAAAGATAAAGAGAAAAATTTTAAAGCAGCAAGAGAAAAATAACTCATCATGTACAAAACATTCACACTAATAGTAACAGCCAACTTCTCATCAGAAACAATGGAGGCCAAAGGACAGTTTTGCAACTTATTCACAGTGCTGATAGAAAAAAATAAAATAAAACTGCCCATCAGGAATCCCAAGCCAGAAAAACTGTTTTTCAAAAGGCAAAATTAAGACATATATAAATGTACAAAAACTGAGAAAATTTGTTGATAGCAGACCTGTCTTAAAAGGAATACTAAAAGCAAGTTTTTCAGGCTGAAATCCCCATATCATTTCTCTCCATGCACACCTATATAAGTAATTGATGTCTTCTTGCATTGATAAGCCTTCAGTGAAAAATCTCTCTCTTTCTAAACTTAATCTGCATATCCTTCAACATACAATTCTTGCCTCAATTTGCGCAGTTGCAGTGAAAAAAATAAAGTACCACATGTCTGGCTAATGCTAATTTCTCTCCTTGTTCTTTGCATATTATCTTCTTATTTTGTCTTCATGGATTTTCTTCTGTTTATTATTTCTTGGTCATTTATGTCTTTTCTATTATCAGTTTTTTAACTGTTCTGACACTCTTCCTTTTGGGTAAAACAAATTCTCAAGCCTTATTTAATGAAAATAAATCCCCAAAATTCTTTCTCAATTCTATGCCTACCTGCATTCATTTAAGTCTTTGTTTGTTATTTTGCCATATAGAAGAGCTTTAAGAAAAAGTAGAATGAGGTCATTGTCCTCTGGTTCCCTACATTTTTTATTATTTGCCACTAACTGTGATGTAACTTCCTCTTTGATGAAAAATAACTCTAAACCAATTGACCGAGGACCTCTATGTAGCCAACGCCTTTTATACTATCATCTTATAGCATATGCATAGTTCCTACTTTTTGATTCCTCCCCACTTTTTCTCTATGATAACATTCAGTGTAGTTCACATCTTCTTTATCTTTTAGCCTGCTTTCCAAGGTACTTTTCCTTGGCTTGTTTTTAAAATATCCATGTTTGCAATTGTTTTTTATTCTTTAATGTTTATAATCAATTAACACATAAATACATAGTAAATCCTTATTATGAGCCCAAACCCAAGTTCATATTTGGCATAAAACTATTAAGCACACCACAGGTACCTCAAGCGGAATGAGTTCAGAGTTAAATTCAGTAAACATAGTTTTTGTATTATTATTTTTTAAATATCCCAACAATTCTCCAATTTCTCACTTTCAGCTGTACTCTATAAATCTGCTCTACACTTCAAACATACTTTCAGAATATTATATAAATTATACATTAGAGTTACATTGAATCAACTTTATTTGCAACATTCAATTTGTGCTCTAGTTATGTCCATTCTACATCCTTAAGAATGCTCACACTATTCCCCTATTTTCTTTTCTTTAGCCTGCCTATGTGGTGGTTTACATCAATAGATTTCAGAACATAGAAAAATCCTTGTATATTTGAAATAAATTCCACTTTTAGGGGTATATAACTCTTATTATACATTGTTAGTTTTGATTTGATAATCTTTTGTTGGAGATTTTTGTATTTATGTCATGAGAAATATTGGTATGTAGTTTTCCTACCTTAGACAGTCTTTGGGTTTCTCTTCAGAGTAAAGTAGGCCTCCTACAAAGAATTAGGAAGGCTTACCTCTACTTGTATTATCTGAAAAAGATTTTAGTTAAATTTATTCCTTAAATGTTAGGTATAATTCACAAGTGAAATCATCTGGGCCTGGAGCTCTCTTTTGTTAGAGGATTATGAACAATTGATTAAATTTATTTTCTATAGATAGGACTATTATGATTATGTATTTCTCTGTGTGAGATTTGTCCAATTGTCTTTCAATGAACTGGTATGTTTCATTTAACTTATCAAATTTGTGGACATAGAGTTGTTCAAAATATTTCTTTATTGTCTTTTAAAGTCCTTATGATCAGTAGTGAGGGTTCCCCGTTCATTTATGATATTATTAATTTGTGTCTTTTGAAAGAAACTGACTTTGGTTTTGTTAATTTTCTCTACTCTTTTCCATGTCATTGATTTCTGCTATAATATTTATTATTTCTTTTATTCTATCTGCTCTAGCTTTATATTGCACCCCTTTTTCTATATTCCTAAAGTGGAGGTTTAGATTATTTACTTTAGAGCTATCTGTTTTCCTAATATATTCATTCAATGCTATATATTTTCCTCTATACACTGTTTTTGCTGTACACACAAATTATGATTAGTCCTATTTTCATTTTAATTTAATTCAACATGGTCCTTAAATTTCCCTTGAGACTTCTTCTTTGCCTTATTTATTATTTACAAGTGCATTTTTTAATCTCCAGATATTTTGGTATTTCCTACTTCTCTTTCTGATATTCATTTCTAGTTTAATTCCATTGTGGTCTGATAGCATTATTTGTATAATTTCTATTGTTTTCAATCTGTTGTGGTGTGTTCATGGCCCAGGATGTGGTCTATCTTAGTGAATGTTTCTTGTGATCTTGAGAAGAGTGTGCATTCTGCTGGATGAAGTAGTCCATAAATACAAATTAGATCAAATTGAGTTGATGGTACTATTTTTTCTTTTTTTTTTTAAATTCATGTTTGCAAAAATGTTTTATTTGTTATGTCCTTTATGATTTGAAGTAATCTAAACTGAAGTCAGAAATCAAGAAAAGTCTTTAGATAATTTCAGTATAATGCTTACATTACTTTTTAAAAATATACTTAAAATTTTTTAAAAGATACTTAGATTACATAAATATTACATTAAAAATGTATGGGATTCCCATATGCCCCATCCTCTACCCCTCCCACATTTGCCCACATTAACAACATTCTTCGTTAGTGTGGTACATTTGTTACAATAGATGAATGCATATTGGAGCATTGACACTAAGTGTGGATTATGGTTTACATTATAGTTTAATCTCTCTCCCACACAATTTTGTAGGCTATGACAAGATATATAATGGCCTGTATCTGTCACTACAATGTGATTCAGGACAATTCCAATGTCACAAAAATGCCCCCGTATTACACCTAGTTTTCACTTTCCCTCCCTTTAGAACCTCTGGTGGCCACTGCTTCCACATCAAACATAAAAGTTCTTCCATTGCTAGAATAACAATAAATTTATAGTAGAATAACAGTAAGTCTACTCTAGTCCATCATTCATTCCCCAATCTTAAGGATTCTGGGATGGTGATGACCACTACACCTCTAATTGACCGGGGGCTTAGAATCCATGGGGCAGATGGATGGAACTATCTTGCTTACAGTTGTAGACGCTCTCTGTTCCTTGGATGGTCATTGTCCATCATCATCTCCTTGTTCTTTATCCTGAGTGAGTCCGTCATCTGTTTATTCATTGTCCTGGGTGAGTCCAATGAACTGGAGAGTAGGTGTTACAGTTCATATCAGTGAGGTCATGTAATATTTGTCCTTTAGGGCTTGGCTTGCTTCACTTAACATAAGGTCTTCAAGGTTCATCCACGCTATCCCATGTGTTAATACTGCATTCCTTCTTACAACGGAGTAATATTCCATTGTATGTATATACCAGAGTTGGCTTATCCATTTATATGTTGATGGATATTTGGGTTGTTTCCCACTTTGGGCAATAGTAAGTAATGCTGCTTTGAACATTGGTGTGCATATATATGTTTGTGTCCCTACTTTCAATTCTTCTGGGAATATATCCAGTAGTGGGATTGCTAGATCATAAGGCAGTTCTATAGTTAGCTTCCTGAGGAATTGCCAAACTGTCCTGCACAATGGCTGCATCATTCTGCATTTCCACCAGCAGTGGTTGTTCCCAAACCTCCACATCCTCTCCAACACTTGTAGTCTTCTGTTTTTTTAATAGCTATCAGTGAATGGGTGTAAAATGATATCTCATTGTAGGTTTGATTTGCATTTCTCTAATAGCTAGTGATATTGAGCTTCTTTTCATGTGTTTTTTAGCCATTTGTATTTCTCTTTGGAGAAAGGTGCATTCAAATCACTTGCCCACTTTTGAAATGTGTTTTTTGTCTTTTTATTTTTTGAGATGAAGGATTTCTTTATATATGCTGGATATTAGGCCCCAATCAGATATATGGTTACCAAATTTTTTTCTTCCATTGAGTGGCTGCCTTTTCACGTTTTTGATAACTTGCTTTGAGGTGCAAAACATTTTAATTTTGAGGAGATCCCATTAATCTATTTTTTTTTCTTTTATTGTTCATGCTTTGGGTGTAAAGGTCATGAAACCATTTCCTAATATAAGATCTCATAGATGCTTCCCTATATTACATTCCAAATCTTTATGGTCTTATATCTTCTATTTAATTCTTTAATCCACCTTGAGTTAATTTTTGTATAAGGTGTGAGATAGTGCTCCTTTCTCAATCTTTTGGATATGGATATCCTGTTCACCAAGCACCATTTGTTGAAGAGGCCATTCTTTCCCAGTTAAGTGGGCTTGGTGGCCTTGTCAAATATCAGTTGACTGTATATAAGGATCTACATCAGAGTTTCCAATGGTCAGTATGTCTATCCTTGTGCCAATAACACGCAGTTTTGACCACTGTAGCTTTGTAGTATGTTTTAAAGTCAGATAGTGTGATTCCTCTGATTTCATTTTTCTTTTTCAATATGTCTTTGACTATTCAGGGCCCCTTGCCCTTCTGAAATAACTTCATAGTTAGCTTTTCCAATTCAGTAAAAATGCTGTCATAATTTTTATTGGGAATGCATTAAATCTGTAAATCAGTTTGGGTAGTATAGACATCTTAATGATGTTTAGTTTTCCTATCCATGAACATCTTAATGATGTTTAGTTTTCCTATCCATTTATTTAGGTCTCCTTTGCTTTCTTTTAACAACGTTGTGTAATTTTCTGCGTACAAAATTTTTTACAACTTTAGTTAAATTTATTCCTAGGCATTTGCTATTGTAAATGGGATTTTTTTCTTGATTGCAATCCTCCTCAGATTGCTCATTATTGGTGTACAGAAAGGGTACTGATTTTTACACATTGATATTGTAATCTGGCACTATACTGAGCTCATTTATATATTCTAGAAGCTTAGTTGGAGATTTCTCAGAGCTTTCGAGGTATAAAAACATGTCATCTGAAAAGAATGAAATTTTTACTTCTTCTGTTTCAATTTGGATGCATTTTATATCTTTTTCTTGCCTAAGTGCTTGAGCAAATATATCTAACACAATGTTAAATAAGAGTGGTGACAGTGGGTATCCTTGTCATGTTCCAGATCTTAGAGTGGAAGCTTTTAGGATTTCAGCATTGAATATGATGTTAACTGTGGGTTTTTAATATAGATGCTTTATCATGATGAAGAAGTTTCTTTCTATTCCTATCTTTTGAAGTGTTTTTATCAGGAAGGGTTGCAGTATTTTGGCAAATGCTTTTTTTCTGCATCTATAGATATGATCAAGTGGCTTTTTCTTTCGTTCTGTTTATGTGTTGTATTACATTTATTGATTTTCTTATGCTGAACCTTCATTACATACCAGGAACGAAACCCAAATGGTCATGGTGTATAATTCGTTTGATGTGTTGTTGAATATTATTAGCAAGTATTTTGTAGAGTATTTTAGCATTTAGGTACATTAGAGAGATTGATCTATCATTTTCCTTTCTCATCTCATCTTTGTTTGGCTTTGGTATTAGGGTGATGTAAGCATCGTAAAATGAATTAGGTAATGTTCACCACTTCTATTTTTGGGAAGAGTTTAAGCAGGATTGGAGTTAGTTCTTTCCAGAATGTTTGTTAGAATTCACCTGTGAAGCCATCTGGTCCTGGGTTCTTCTTAGTTGGGAGGTTTTTGATGAATAATTCAATCTTGTTGCTTGTGATTGGTCTGTTGAGAGCATCAGTTTCTTCTTTTATCAATGTAGGCTGCTTGTGTATTTCTAGGAATTTGTGCATTTGCTCTAAATTATCCATCTTGTTGGCATACAATTTTTTTTATGTATCCTCTTACAATACTGTTTATTTCTGTGTGGTCATTGTTGATATCTCCTTTCTTGTTTCTTATTTTATCTGTCTAGCTAAAGGTTTGTCAATTTTATATAATCGTCTCCAAGAACTAGCTTTTGGTTTTGTTTATTTTTTAGAGCTTTCTTATTTTCAATTTCATTTAGCTCTGCTCTAATCTTGTTATTTCCATCTTTCTACTACATTTGGGGTTAGTTTGTTATATTTGTTATATTTTCTCTAATTCCTCGAGGTGTGAATTTAGCTCTTCTTTTTTTAATATAGGTATTTATGGCTAGGAATTTCCCTCTCAGTACAGCTTTTGCTGAATCCCATAGGTTTTGATATTTTATGTTGTCATTTTCGTTCATTTCAAGCTGTTACTGATTTCTTTTGTGATTTCCTTCTTCATCCACTGATTGTTTAAGAGTGTGCTCTTTAACTTCCATATCTGTGTGCCTAACTGCTTCTCTGCCCTTACTGATTTCCAGCTTCATTCCATTGTGGTCAGAAAAATTACTTTGTATAATTTCAATCTATCTGAATTCATTCAGAGTTATTCTGTGACCTATCATGCAGTCTATCCTGGAGAATGATCCATGTGCACTCAAGAAGAATGTATATCCCATTGTATTTGTGTGTAATGTTCTGTATATGTCTATCAGGTCCAGATCCTCTAAAGCAGTATTCAAAGTCTTTGTTTCCTTATTGATTCTCTTCCAAAATGTTCTGTAAAGTGGTGATAATGGTATATTAAAATTCCTCACTATAATTGTAGCATCATCTATTTTCCACTTAATTATTTCAATGTTTGCCTCATGTATTTTGCGGCACCCTGATTAGGTGCATAAATGTTTATGACTGTTCTTTCTTCTTGATATATTACCCCATATATTATATATAATATACTATTGTATATTATACATTATACATTATATATTATACATTATATATTATATATTATATATTATATATTATATATTATATATTATATATTATATATTATATATTATATATTATATATTATATATTATATATTATATATTATATATTATATATTATATATTATATATTATATATTATATATTTGCCTTGTTTATCTCTTATAATAGTTTTGCATTTAAAATCTATTTTGTCTGATATTAGTAAAGCTACTCCCATCCTTTGTTGGTTATTGTTTGCATGTAAAATTGTTTTCCAACCATTCCCTTTCAGTCTCCTTCGGTCCCTGTGTCTAAGGTGGGTTTCTTGTAGACAGTATACAGATGGGTCATAATTCCTTATCCATTCTGCAATGTGTGCCTCTTGACTGGAAAGTTTAATTCAATAACGTTCAATGCTATTACTGTCAAGGAATTACTTACATTAAACATATTTTCTTTAGGTTTTTGTATGCCATATGTTGTTTTAATTTCTCTTTTTATCTCTTTTGTTGTTCATACACTCACCTCCAACTCTCTTTCCCTCCTGTTTTTTCCTTTCCACCTGCAGAACTCCCTTTAGTATTTCTTGAGGGGCTGGTTTCTTATTGACAAACTCTCTTAACTTCTGTTTATCTGTGAATATTTTGAACTCACCCTCTTTTTTGAATACCAGCTTTACTGGGTAGAGAATTCTTGGTTGGAAGATGTTTCTTTTAACACCTTAACTATGTCATACCACTGCCTTCTTGCTTCCATGCTTATTGAGCTTCCCTGGATGTGATAGATCTCTTTTCTTTTGCTGCTTTCAGTGTTCTCCCTTTGAGTTAAGCATTGGGCAATTTGACAAGTACACATGCTGGGGTAGGTGCCTGTTTGGATTTTTACTGTTTTGGGTGTACTGCATTTCCTGGACATGTATGTCCATGTCCCTCAAGAGAGTTGGGAAATTTTCAGCCATTATTTCCTTCACACTCTTTCTGCCCTCTTTCCTTTCTCTTCTCACTCTGGGATGCCTATATTGTGTATGTTTGTGTGTTTTGTATTGTCATTAAAGTCCCCAGGTCCCTGTTTTTTCTACCTTTTTATCTATTTGTTCTACTACCTGTCTAATTTCAGCTTTACTGTCTTCCATATTGCTGATTCTTTTTTCTGTCTGTTCAAATCTGCTGTTATGTGCTTCCAGGGTATATTTGATTTCTTGCATTGTGCCACTCATTACCATCATATCCATAATCTTTTTATGTATGGTTACAATTTCTTAAGTATGTTGCCCCAGTGCCTTCTTAATATCCGTAATCTCTTCCTTCACTTTATTAAGCTGATTCATGGTATTTGTTTGGGCATCTCTGACTAGTTGTTCTATTTTCTGCATTTCCTCCTGTTTTTTAGTTTGTTCATGAGATTGGGCCATGTCTTCCTGTCTCTTAGTACAGCTTGTAATTTTTGTTGTTATCTAGACATATGTTTATGTTGATGGGTTTATTAGGTTGGTTAGCTTATTTTTCTACTCTAGGGTTGCATTTTGTTGTTGTTTTTGTGTGTGTGTGGTAAGATTTCACTTTGACACTTTATTCCACTTATTCTATTTCCCTGCTGTTGTCTATGTTCCCTTGGGGAAAAGGTAGGACTAGAGAAAAGGAAAAAGCTAATAAGAGAAAATGAATAATAGTAATAATAATAAAAAAGGTAGAAGAGGAACTGTTCAAGACCTAAGAAGTAAATAATTAACACATTTAATAAGTCATAAGAAGTAACAGAAGAATAAGAATAAAAAGTGGAATAGAAACAATGAAATAAGAAACAGATAAAACAGGAAACAAAATAAGAATAAGAATTTTAAAAGTGAGATAGAAAAAAATGAAACTAGAAACAAAATAGAAAAAAATATATGGAATCGATTTAAATGCCAGAAGAGGAAAGAAAAAAAGAAAAAAGAAAGAAAATTAAAGAAGAAAGAAAACAGAGAGAGAAAAGCACAAACAAGAAAATTTGAAGATCAAACAAAAAGAGGTGGAATGAAATAAAACAAAAGAAAACAGAAGATAGAAAAATGAAGGAAAGAAAAGAAATAACATAGGTAGGAAAAATCAGTAAATGAAAAACAAAGGGAAATGTAATGTTATGACAGTTTTATGTAATTGTGAATTCCAAAAATATAAATTGGATAATGCTTGTGGACTGATCTGTTAATCTGGACATGATTAGGTTATGATTGAGGCATTGGCTGTGCCACGTATGTGGAGCATTGAGCCCCACCCTTCGGTGGGTGTGGTCTCAAGTATAAAAGGCAAGGCAAAAGACAGAGGGAGAAGATTTAAGAAGCAGTTTTTGAGAAGCAGTTCTGATGCTGGAGAAAATGCCCCAGGAGTAGAAAAGTGAGCCATTTGCCTGCTAGTCTACAGCTGACCTTGTGGAGGAAACAGAGGAACTAAGCCCAGAGAGAAACACAGCCCCAGGAAACCAACAGCCTGAACCCTGGCAAACTTTGGCAGCTGTCTTTCTCCAACACGTGCCAATGGACTTTGGTGAGGGAAGAACTTGTGCTTTGTGGCCTGGTAACTGTAAGCATCTACCCCAAATAAATACTCTTTACAAAAACCAACCAATTATTGGTATATTGTGAAGGCACCTCTTTGGCTGACTAATACAGGAAACAAAAAAGAGGAAACACTACAAACAAGAAACAAGACAAGAGCAACTAAAAAATAAAAAACCAATCAATGAAGAACAGCCTTCCCTCTTAGACCCCTAAGGAGCTTCTCAGGGTGCTGGAGTTCATCAATCAATCACCCTATAGCCTCTCCTCTGCAGGTGATGTGCTGGGTTTTAGCAAATAAAATAAGGGGAGAAAGAGAAAAAAAGGAAACTTAAAAAAAATAACAGATCCAAGAAAACCTAATACAAAGGGAATATCTATAGAATGTCTCTATATTCCCTATCATCAGCTGGATGCCTGATAAACCCAGTGGATCACTCTCTGGATCACTTCTCTAAAGAGACCCCGAATGGAAGCAGGGACCTCGTATATGCAGGGCTTTAATTTCTCTACTTGAACTAAACTGTCTCCTTAGGTTAATTAGCTTTCAGAAACCTATCTGCCCCCTTTCCCCTAGGCATTTTTGATTTGCAAAGTGCTAGAGTCTTGCTGATTAAGTGCCTGTCCCTGCCCACTTTCTAATCTAGTTCCTCTCTTTCCCTGGTTTGCTGGGTTTGACAGCCTGCCTGAGCAGATATCCCCTTCCCTCTCCCCATCAACTCGAGATACTTTCTGATATTCAAAGGAGTTTAAGCTCATCAAAGTCACTGTAAAGAGATGAGTTTCCACCCTCCCAGACCCCTCTTCCTCCCAAGTAATGCCCCCTCCCACTCCATGATTAGCCAGGGGCTCCACCAAGGCTACTTGCCTTCAAGGCAGTGTACACGTTCCATTTCCAGCCTTTGGTGGAACTCACAGAGAAAAGACATGGTAGAGGACAGAGTTTGGAATTATTGATCTTGGAGCCTGGGAAGTAAATACACAGAGAAGCGGATACATGAGGAAGGAGACAAGGCTTCATTAGACATGGCAGAGGTCCCGAGAAGAGAGATGAGACATTCACCTGATAGTCTATAGCTGGTCTTATGGTGAGAGCAGAGCAGCTGAGCCCATGAGAGAAATGAGCCCCAAGAAGAGAGGAACCCAGGAAGCCTGAACCTTTGCAGAAGTTGGCAGCCATCTTGCTCCAAAACATATCAACAGATTTGGGGGAGGGAAGTAACTTATGCTTTATGTAAGCTTCTACCCCAAGTAAATCCTATTTATAGAAGCCAAAAGATTTCTGGTATTTTGTATCAGCACCCCTTTGGCTGACTAATACACACCTTTGTATTCTCTCCCAATTTTTTCATTCATTTTTCTCTTTGCATTTCAGTTGGTAAATTTCTGTGGATATACCTTCAAGCTCACTGATTATTTCCTTGGCTTGTGGTGTTTTAAAGCTAAATGTACTGCAGACAATTAAATCCATTCCTGTAGGTGTGAACCTGTATTAGTCAACAAAAAGTGATGCTGATGCAAAGTACCAGAAATCTGTTGGCTTTTACAAATGGTATTTATTTGGGTTAGAAATTTACAGTCACAGGCCTTGAAAAGTCCAACTCAAGGTACCATAAGAGGTACTTTCTCACCCAAAGTCTGTTTCCATGTGTTGAAGCAAGATGGCAGGTGATGCCTGAGTGTGTTCAGCCTTTCCTTTTCCTTCTAAGGCTTCATAGTCGCAGCTTCTTCTGATCTCGGCTCTAGTCTGGCATAACGCTTTTCTCTCTTCCTGGGGCTCATTTCTTTCTGGGCTTAACTGCTCTGTTCTCTTCATAAGGTCTGCTGTAATCTATCAGGCTCATCTCTCTTCCCAGGGCCTCTGCAATGTCTATTAAGCTGTCTGTCTTCCTCTGCTGTGTCTTTTTCTGTGTGAGTGTCCACCCACCAAGGGGATAGGAACTCAATGTCTGACTGACATGATGAATCAAAGCCCTAATCTTAATTTAATCAAGTAAATGTAATATTTGGATTTAATACAATCAAAGGGTATCATGCCCAGAGAACATACTAGTTTACAAATATAACCAATATCTCCTTTTGGAGTTCATAAATAATATCAAACTGCTATAGAACCCATTATAAATATGATCTTTTCATGACATTACTTCAGTTAAAGTGTGGCTCAGCTCAATCATGATGGGTCTTAGTCCTAATGTTGGAGTACATTATAATAAGAATGAAATTCAGACAGAAAGAGAAAGTCACAGAAACAAGGAGCTGAAATTCAACAGAACCTGGAACAGAGAGGCTAGGAGAGACTTCCATGTGCATTGCTATATGATACATGAGTCAAGATCCAAGGATCCAAAGTTCACCAACAGTCAGACCCAGAACACCAGTTTTCAATAAGAAATGACCCTGATAATGTTTTGATTTGGTCGTTTTTTAGCCTCACAACCATGAATGAATAAATTCCCATTGATTAACCTGACCTATTTCTTGGTACTTGTTGAGCAGCTGAAGAAACTGAAACACCGATTGTATTAGTCAGCCAAAGGGGTGCTGATGCAAAATACCAATAATCGGTTGGTTTTTATAAAGGGTATTTATTTAGGGTAAAAGCCCACAGTTACCAGGCCATAAAGCATAACTTTATTCCCTCACCCAAGTCCATTGCCACGTGTTTGAGCAAGACAGCTGCTGATGTTTGCCAGGGTTCAGGCTTCTTGGATTCCTCTCTTCCTGGGGCTGCATTTCTCTCTAGTCTTAGCTCCTCTGTTTCCTCCACAAGGTCAGCTGTAGACTATGAGGCTCTCTAGGCTTTGCTTCTCTCCACAAGGCCAGCTGTGAACTCTCAGGTGAATGGCTCAACTCTATCCCAGGGCCTTCTTTCTTTCCTCATCAGAACTCCAACATCAAAACTCCAACTCAAAACTGCTGCCTCTGTCCTTTGTCTTGCCTTTTATATTTGACTCCCCCACCCACCAAGGGGTGGTGCTCAACACCCTACTGACATGGCCCAGTTAATGTCCTAATCATAACCTAATTATGGCCATATTAACAGACAAGTTTACAAGCATAATCCAATATCTAATTTTGAATTCATAATTACATCAAACTCTCAAAGTGCAACACCAATAAAATGCAATCTTCATTTCTGTGGCAGCATTTTTTATTTCTAGCATTTCTTTTCTAATCTTGGAAACATGACACAGTTCCCTTTAGAAGTGTTTCAGAAAGAATGTGGTGCTTTGGTTGCTGTAATAGCCATAAGAGAGGTGTGCGTATCATGTTTCCTGACCCAATAACTTCCTATTTTTAAGTTTCCTTCCTTGTTTTGGTAGGGCGCAACCACTAGCAGCTTTCCCAAACAGGGTGCATTGGAGTTAAATATGTTGTAACATTGTGAATCTAAATATTTTAATGTTCTAGTCAGGGTTCTTTCGGGAAACAGAATCAACACGAGATATCTGTTAAAAATATAAGATTTTATAAGAGTCTCTCACGTGACTGTGGGGATACACAAGTCCAGGTTCTGCCGGCAGGCTGCAAGCCAGAGGCTCCGATGAAAGACTGATGAAGTGTCCTCAATGAGTTCCTGGGAAAAGTTCGCTGTCAAATGACAAGCTGGGAAATTCTCTCTGAATGTTGAAATCAATTCCCTTTTATGGCAGTCAACTGAATGGATAAAAGCGTCATCCATTCTTGATCCAATCTCTCTGATTGATGCAGATGTAATCAGCCATCCATGCAGTAAACTCAATTAGCCCAGTGCTTGATGGACCTAATAGCTGGGCACAATTACCTGGCCGAGTTGACACATTAGCTTAACCATCACATTTACCCTCACACTTACATGCATGTTTTGAGAGTATAATCTTCTAGGATGAAATTATTTTCTCTCAACATTTTGAAGGTATTTCTTCAGTCTTTTCTGGATTCCAGCATTTCTGTTAAAAGAACAAGTCTTTCTGTGTGATTGTGGGAACATGGCCAATGGGTTAGACATATTAATCTTAGCTCTCACTAAAACAACAAAGAAAACACAGAGGCTCCATGGGGACCTGCTTTGGGGCACAGAAAACCAGGACACTGTTTACCAAATCCCAGAAGAGCGAGGGCCAGAGACACGAAGAAGCCTAAACAAGTAATCTTGAGTTACCTCCCTCCCCCACCCCTGAGATATTAAGTGAGAGTAAAACTCCTGGAAAATTGTATCTAACTGAGGGTAGAGCAGATATCTACCTCCATGGGAAGTACTCTGAGTCATCTAGGAGGGTACTGGACAGATAGGGAAACCAGAAATAATCAGGGGTTGCTTACCTCAGTGGCTGCAAGGGGCAAACATACATAGTCC
>PVKH010004644.1:0-23085 GCA_004027955.1 Chaetophractus vellerosus | reverse complement strand
ACCGTACACAACTAAATTACAGCATTTTTTGCAGACATGAAGCATGAAATGCCTCTACTGGCAGCAAGATTCTCTATACTTAGCTTGTGGTAACAGGGTTGCCAGATGGGGCTTCTGCCTATCTAAATGTTAATAATAAACTCTCAGGGTATAGTTACATATGAGTTCAGAGCAATTCTGTAATCTAAATGATCAATTTAGTTATTTGACTACAGATCCTTATGCTGGTCACTTGGTACGCCTCAACACAGTCATTAATAACTATCTCATATCTCAACACATATTTAAAATTGCCTCAATAGTTTATAAAATAAAAGCTTTCAGTTTAAACATTATGTGCTATTTTCTGATAGAAATAACTATAATTCTGAGTAATGGGTTTATTTATTAATATGTTTATAGACAAAATAGATCATTTTAAATGTTTTGATATAATAATGTCATTACATAGATGCTGACGATGGCATGAAAATTTTGATAAATAACCTTCAATTCTTCTAGTTCAAACTATCAAAAGCATAAATTTTATGTTAAAATATAATCAGAAACTATGATGTATGCTGTAAAAATGCTAAAAGTAATAACCCACGGTTTTGTTTTAGCATAATTTGCAGTGCCTAATACAAATCATGTATACTGGAATGATCATATTCTTCAGCTTTGAAGATTATTTTGAGAGTCTCAAATTTTTGAGTTTTGAAATTTCCTTAGATTCACCATTTTTTAAGCACATAGAGATCATGCTCTTTCACCATTATCCAGATCAGCAACAAGAACAGAAAATCAAATATTGACTATAAATCAAACTTATCTACATATCTACAGAAGCATATAAAATTACGTAACTCTAGAAAATGGACCTATATAATATAATGCCATTTAGCCTATCCATTGTCTGCAGCCCAAAATGAAAATCTTAACAAAGCTATCAAGAGACGTCATCAAATATCTTGAGCACTAGACTCAAATGTAGCCTTAGCAGTAAAACAGGCAGAGGCTCAGTGCCTGCCCATCATTATAATAGTGTACTCTATTTATGCAGCTTAAGATATTTTATACATATTTATACCTACAGCAACAGTTGGATCTTTATGAATTACTTCTTTTTATTCCTAACAATATTTATACCTAAGTATTAAATGATTATTCTGGCTCATGAAATTAAGATCCATAAACCAACATGCAAAGGATTCCAATGAGGAAAGTTCTTATTTTCTTTCCATAGCTAAGAAATCGTATCCAATACTGTGAGCTGGATTTAAGAAAAAAATACTGCAATTATTTTTTTTAAGTTCATATGTATAGATATTATTTATTTCAGATGAATATGACATAAAAGTTTCTGTCAAGTGGGAAAAAATTAGGGGCATAGGTCAGAGGTATGAATATAAAATATCCTCATAGAGTAAAGTTATTTTTATAAAGGTAAAAAAAATGGAGTTGAATATCCGGAGTGGTTTCCTGACTATGAACAATAAATGAATTATGGAACAGTTTCCTGAGACTGTGGTAGAACTCAATCACAGAAGTTATTTTAAAATAGACTGGGGAAAGTGCTGAAGTACATTTTGTAGGATAGGAAATCTTGGCTTAAAAAGGGATGGATAAGTAAATCAAGCTTGATATTTTTTAGGGGCTTATATTTATGTTTGGGCTTGCATTGATAAAATAAATTTTAAATCGCTGAAAATATAGATTTCTGTTAAAATAATGTTTAAAGGCAATATATTTTCTTAATTTTGTAAAACAAGGAGTTGATTAATTTATATCTTCAACTAGCAATTGAGAAGACATTACACACTCAAAAGGCATCCAAACCTCGCTTTATATTTTCACTTATTTACAGAAAAGAACACATTAATGAAATTACTTAGACTTTTAATTGAATTCATTTTTCCCGTAGGTTGATTACTTCAAAAGAGCATTCCACATCAAAGATACAAAGATAACTTTCATAAATAATATTATCTACTCATATCATTTTGCATTTTATACACAGAATGATATTGTTTACATTTTACCTCTTAACGTGTGTTTCAAGAGAAACGTGCATGATAAATTCATCATTCAATAATTACGATAGACACTGAGAAGAGAAAGATGAATTTTCTGTATATCCTTAGGACAGTTTTCAGAAACCTTGAATGGTTGTTTTTTGGTGGTTGATTTGCTAGGGAGTGGGTCTCCAGAGCTCCTTACCCCACCATTCCAGAAAGTCTATATTATTAACATTATTTATGGTATTTGTCTTTTAAACAAATTGTCCCAAGGGCATACAGAAAATGGAGAAAAATTTAGGTGAGTAAAACCACTAAATCAAGAGAGCCTATATATATTATTACATAGATGTAATATATATATACATATATGCATGTACATATAGTCTCTGTATATTGAGAATCTATAGCATTTGACTCTCCCATCCCTTCCTCCCACATGTAGCTAAGCATGAGAGAAGATTCAATTTAGACATGTGAAACCAAGAACCTATGGCTTTCTCTGCCTCCCTTCCTGTACATAGATCTAGTATCTTTCTGGCAGGGGTGAGTTGCTATCATTTCTCACCCTTCCCACAGGTCTGAATTGCAGAAGTTCTATTCTAGGCAAGAATAGCTCAGAAACCTGGGACTCTTTCCTCCATCTAGCCCCCCAATTTTAAGGCAGAAGTTTTTACTCCAGATATGGCAGGTCAAGAATACATTTGGCAATTTGAGAATAGTGTGGTCCTGTCTTAGCTTGCTAGGGATGCCATAACAAAGTACCAGCAAATGGGTGGACTAGAACAACAGAAATGTATTGGATCACAGTTCTCAAAGTTAGAGTCTGAAATCTGTAGGAAAGAATCCTTTGCTTCTTTCTAGCTTCTGGTGGGTTTCTGGCAATCCAGTGACTTCAATCTCTGCTTCAGCTGTCACGTAGTGTTTTTCCCTATCATCTGTGAGCAACCGTCTCATTATTAGAAGGATGCCAGTCATACTGGAATAAGGGTCAACCCTAATCCAATATGACCTCGTTTTTAACTTGCCTAATCCATCTTTAGCAACCTGATTTCCAAATAAGGTCACCTTCTGAGATATTAGGAATTAGGACTTCAGCATATCTTTCAAGAGGCAACAGAATTCAATCCATAACAGACCCTAATCACCCTTGCCCCAACTCATTCATATTATGAAAGCTCTATGCTGGGAGAGGCAAGACAAGATGACCAGAGGCTACCACCTCACCCAGTGTTCTGCTTGTAAATAAAACAGGTGTTGCCACTCTGAGAGAAACAGACTACAGTCCCAGCCCCCAGCTACAGAGCAGTGTGACACAAAGATTTTGCCCAGGGGAAAAAGCAATACTATACAAATTGAGAGTGCCAAAGCTCTCCTCAAGGGAAACGACTTTGTTTGGAACAAAGTATGGACAAGATCAAGCCTAAGAGAAGTCTCAACAACAATGGAGAATTTTGTAGTAAGCCGTTAAGAGAAGGCTGTTAGTTCTATTAGAAGAATGGTTAAATAATAGGTGAGCTACAAGTTTACCAGACAGAAGAAGGTAAAGAGACATACAGGAATGGAACTCTGGATTAAGAGCAAATCTCAAATATTGGTTTCAATGGTTAGTCCTGCAAAGGAGACCAAATTTAATTAGATCAGTCTCTGGAGCAATTTATGATCCAGGGCATTTTTCAAGCAACAGAGAAATCAGCTCGCAATGGGTGAGTCATAACTTTGAGTGATTCCTAAAAAGGCAGACAACAAAGAGATCAACAAAAGAGATAGTCAAAAAGAGCTGTCAAAAACTGTCACACCAGGGTGATTATGCACACTCAAGTGTGGGCCCTCTGAGGAGCAATATCAAAGGCTGCACCCTGAGGGGGTGTGGGAGCCCAGGGCCCAAACTGCCTCCCCTTAAATGAAACACAGCCACTGGCATAACTTGGACACTCACTAGTTAAAAAAGAAACAAGCCTCCCAGGAGGAAAGAATGCACAGGTGGTACTGCAAACTCTAATCTTCTCAAGGCTGTATACTCCTTTCCTGCGGTAACATCACCATTTGTGCACTTCATGTAGCTCTTGTAGAAACTCTCTTCTCATACCCTACAGAATGTCTTTGTTCTGAGACCCCTTATAGTGCCCCATCTTTTCCTGCCTCTTTGTGGAGCACTATCTTCATTCTTCAGCCGGCTGCCCTGAGAGACTCCCTCCTGTTTGTAAGTCCCAATGATGCTCACGTCTAACCATTTGCCTGGTACATTCTTTGGTCTCGCAGCTGCCCTGACCCATGCCCTTCAGGAGTTGGGATGGAACAATTTGTAAGCCACCAGCCAGGAGACCAAAGGTCCACTAGAAGTGGTGAACATGAGCTCCAGAAAGGGAGACTCCACAGGGAAAATCCCAGGTTAGACTCTAATGTCCATCTGGGAAGGGGTAGCTGCCCTCCTGGATTTGTGGGGACTGCCAAGAGAATATGGGGCTGCCCTGAAGACTCAGGCAGGTAAACTGGTTGTGCTACAGCAGGTAGCAGAGCAGCTGCATTTAAATAAGAAAAAGGGAGACCTCCAGATAGCAGCTGCTATAGCATGGCCCTTGTTAGCAGCCTTGTGGGTGGCTACTGAGACAGAACAGGTTGTGAAAGCCTTTGTGTTCTGCTTAGAGGAGGAATTAAAACTAGAAAGAGATATGTGCCTAGCACATGCAGAGATGAAAGACTCTAATGGATGGATCATGGATCGCCTGAGCAAATAATTAGGTGATCAATTAAAAACCTTGGTGTGAAGATATGCTTATGCTAGAGACTGCAGGTTGCCTCCGGTCCAGGTCCAGAGGATATTAACTACCCCTGGGTGGGACCTTAAGGCATGGGATCCTACGGACTGCTCCTCAGATGAGGAAAAGGAGGAGGAGTTGTAGGTGGAAGAAGACAAGGAGCCCCAAAGTGTGCATCCCATAATAAGGCATTACAGGAAAAGTCCCTTGGGGCCCAGCAGTTTGGACCAAAAATTGCATGTGACTGAGAGATTATAATGCTTCCAAGTTAGGGGATTTAGGGCTGAGGTACAAGCAGAAATCTAGAAAATCCCTGCCTAACTGGCTTCTAAGGTTATTGGACACTGGAGCAGGAGTTTACTATCTGGGGTAGAGATGAGCAAATTAGCCTCTCTTACAACCCACCCTCCTCTGTGACAGCATCTATATACCACCTCAAATGAGGCAAAATATGCATCACTGCCCGGCCTAATGAAGGAGATATACCCCACCCCACCCCCCACTGGCAATCTATGGAAGAGTGACAGGATGTTTTGTGGGGGTTGGGGATGAGGCATGCTATTTATGCTGCCAACTTTGTGGGGCATGACTCTAAAGCTTTTACAGCAAGGATGAAAGATACTGTACTGCATACTGCTCCCAACCATTATTATGGACCTCTGGTGTCAATCCTGAACCCCCAGAGGTAGGCTATAGCAGATCTAGGAGAATCAGAAAGGCTGCAAAGGAAGGGGGCTGGGCTTCAGACAGCAAGAAAGGCACCCCGAGGACATGATGGTCCTAACCCCACTTGTAAGTAAAATCCAGAAACAATCAATGGGCAGCTAGATGCCTTTTTGGTGAAACTTTGGAGCAAACTCCCTAAGGACAAAAGATTTCTAAAACCATCCCCTCACAAAGCTGGGGGAGAAGTGAAAGCAGAAAAAGGACTGCCACCCCACGCCCAGGAGCCTTCTGCTCTCCTGCTCCCCCAGGGGAAGCCTAGCAAGCGCACTTCCCCTTACCATAGGGAGGGTTAAAGATCCCCAGACCCCAGGGATCAAACGGCACATGTAGAGTTAACTATTCATTTGTCCCCTACCAATATTGGTGGGCTGATATAAATGGACACTTCCTCAAGAAGACACACTGGGAGACAACGACTTTTGATCCTGGGGCCCCGGAGAGAGATGAGCCATTTACTTGATAGTTTGCAGTTGAGAGAGAGGTAACCAGGAGCAACAAGCTCTATGGCACCTGCAGCTGAGACTGGGAAGAAGTTGGGTCCACTAAGCCTTAAGCTGGAATCTCTTTGTAACATATATGTAATCAATGTATCCTAAAAATATATATAGATATATAAAAAATAAATAAAAAATTTAAAAAAAACACACAATTCCAAAACCCTGCATGGCATTCTTCATGAGAAAAAAAAAAAGAGGAAGAGGAAGGCCAGAAAGGAGAGACCAGCAGAGATCAGCAACCATCTTGCTTCATTCAACATATAGCAACTGACTTTGGTGAGAAAGCAGCCTTGAGTTGGACTCTATAGAGCCTTGTAACTGTAAGCTTTTACCCCAAATAAATACTTTTTATAGAAGCCAACAGATTTCTGGTACTTTGCATTGGCAGAATAAAATGTTTCCCAGAGGTACACAGTGTATAATTCTCCTATTCCTGAATTTATCTTAGGAATTGACATTCTCCAAAATGCCACCATACAGACTACCAGAGGAGAATTCCACCTCCGATGCAGAGAAATAAAGGCAGTGTTAAGGGGGCAAGCTAAGTGGTTCCCAGTGAAGGCGCTCTCACCCCAAAGAATTGTGGTAGCCAAACAAATTACCAGGAGGGTACCCAGAAATTACTGCTACAATTAAGGAATTAGAAAAAGTGGGCATAACAATAACTACTCACAGTACTTTAAATAGTCCTGTTTGGCCAGTACAAAAATCTGATGGAATATGGTGCAAGACTGTAGTTTACTGAGAATTAAATAAAGTAACACCATCGCTGTATGCAGCAATCCCACACGTTGCTGGTTTATTGCAAGAAATTAGTACCCAGTTATGTGACTATCACTTTGTTTTAGATCTTGCTAATGCTTTCTTTAGTATCTCCTCAGACAAGGCACCATGCAAAGCAGTCAGAGAGCTGAGTTAAGAGCTGTGTGGATGGTTATAGTTCGTGAGCCTGGAGATGCATTAACAATCTGTACTAATAGTTGGGCTGTATACAAAGGCCTTGCTACCTGGATGGCAACTTGGAAACAGGAACAATCGACTGTCGTAGGCCACCCTCTGTTGGGGAAGAGATGTATGGAAGGACATCTGGGATGCCTGCCAGTGGTGACAGATAACTGTCCACCATATTCCTGCCCACTGTTCTAACAACCCTCTTGGGAATGTTGAGGCAGATGCCGTGAAGATCCAGAGCCATACCACTGACACTCGAGAAGCAGCCAAATGGCTCCACATGAAAAGCAGTCATCGTGGCTACCAGACCCTGTGGCGCCTGGCCCAGGAGTTCCAGCTGCCTCTCACATGCCAACAGCTCGTGGACATCACCTGTGAGTGTCCACAAGCTCGCTCCAATGACCATGACACTTATCTCACTGGATGGGACATATTTGCCGAGCACAAACTCCAGTAGCACATTGGCAAGTGGACTATATAGGTTCCCTCCCACTCTCAAAATAGGGCAAGGTATGCTTTCACTGCCACAGACACTGCTGCAGGACTCTTGCTGGCCTTCCCAATAGGAAAGGCCAATCAGCGGGCCACTATTCGCTGCCTAGAAAAAGTAAGTGCCCTATACAGGGTACCAGCCCAAATTGACAGTGACCAAGAAACTCCATTTACCGGTCAACCAGGATATTGTTTGGACTTTCCATCTACTTTATAACCCCACTGGTGCAGGTCTTATAGAAAGGATGAAAGGCCTTTTAAGAGAACAAATAAAAGGCAACAATGGAACTTTACAACAATGGACTAAGAGGCTCTATCCAGCCTTGACCCAGTTAAATTCAGCACCACAGGCAGTGGCCCCTGCTCCAGTTGAAATGTTAACAGCAGGACTATTGGAGGCATGGAGAATACAAGTTAAAGGGCCAGCCACCCTGCAGCCCAAAAGGGGAAGTAATAATAATATATTGTTGCCGATGCCTCAAACTATACAACCTGAGGAAAATGAGGTCCTTTGTCCATAGTACTGTACTACAGAGCCTCACTGGCTGGAACTCTTAAGCCCATGGGGAACAGGGGCCACCCAAAATATTGTTATAAGATGAAAGTTTATATTAAAAAAATGCCAGTAAAAATCTTTATTAATAATCTGAGGTCTCCTATTCCCACTCAGGCTCTATGTGAACTCTTCTTGTGCCTAAACTAGTTTTTTATGTCACTGAAGAAAATGCAGAGAATTTAGAAGGAGAAAATGTATGGTATTGGAAGCCTTCTCATAAAATCTCCCTACCTAGTACTTTGTTATCTACTGATAGAAATATTGCTTGTATACTGTTAGACCAGCATGATCTTCCCCTTATTGTTTCCAATAAACATCTTTTTTTTGCCCACAGTGCCCTAGCCAATACTTTCCTGCAGTCAACTTCAGCAGTAACTCATGCCCACAATTGGACCCAATGTTTGGTGGGTTTGCACAAACCTGCCACCGTTGGGTGCTACTGGCCTTACTTAGACGGTCACTCCTGCAAATTAGATGGCATGGAACACTTTGCTGGCATGGTATAATACAACCCATCAACAAGTTTAGAATGAAACCTTTCCTTTAAGACTGAAATCCAGCTACCACCTTTCCATGAGACTTGTAAATCTATTTTTCCCTTGTAAGGGAGTAAATAAATAAGTCTAAACCTTTATTAGGATATGCTGTATATGATGGTTTAGGATGGTTAACAGCTGAATCTGTCACCCTAGATCATGCAGCCCCTACCTGTATGGAACAACAGGAGGGAATCTGCAATATGGGGTGATTACCCCTTGAATTATGTAATTTCACTGTCAAGCTAATAAATGATAGCCTTTTCCAATGGCAGGGCTACCACTTAACAACTGGGGCTTATTTGTCCCCTAAAGGATGGTTATGAACTTGCGGGCAAAACTGGTGGCCATATTTGCCCTTCAATTGGATCGGATGATGTACATGGGGACAGCCCTAGGGCCCTACCACTTTATATAACTCATTATCCCATACTCCCAATAATTGAGAAATGGTTAAATGTACTTATAGTATAAAGCATACACCCTGGTGGTTCTATACATTAGTTGCTTTTGTACCAGGTGGTGCTGCAATTGTCACTGAAGAACATACAGATGCTTTAGCTAATCATACTGCTCAAGCCCATAATGATTCTAAGGAAGCTACTTCCTTGCTGAATGATAAAACCACTCAATTGTATGCAACTTTAGGATGGGTTTAGATATTCTTACTGCAGCACAATGTGGGACCTGTGCCCTCATTAATGTTCAATGTTGTGTATATATTCCAGATCACTCCCATAATATTTCACAAGCTCTAAATAATATGCAAGAACACATACAACACCTTGATAAATTAGCTACTGACCTCCTATCTGACTGGTTTAATTCCCTTTCCTGGCCCTGGTGACATAGATCTACTAGCTTTTAGTGGAGGACTCTTGTTATTCTGTTGTCTGTTATACTGTTGCTGAGGAATGTGGATGTAATGTGTGTCCTATGGTCAATGCTGGCTGCTGCATGGAGGTGCACTGTGGGAGCCCAGGGCCCAGCCTGCCCCCTCCCTTAAATGAAACACAGCCAGAAGCATGCAGCCACCAGTATAACCTGCATGCTCACTATTTAAAAAGTAACAAGGCTTCCTGGAATAAAGAATGTACAGAGAGTACTGCAAACTCTAATCTTCTCAAGGGTTTACACTCCCTTCCTACGATAACATCACCAAACACCCTGCCTGTGTACGTCATGTAACTCTTGCAGAAACTCTGCTCTCAGATCCTATGCAATGTCTTTGTTCTCACCTCTTTTATCGTTCTATCTTTTCCTGCCTGTTTGTGGAGCGCTATCTTCATTCTTCGATGGGTCACCATTGGAGAGTCTCTCCTGTAAGTAAGTCCTAATAAAACTCATGTCTAACCCTTTGCCTGGTGCATTCTTTGGTCTCATAGTCACCCAAACATGTGCCTTTCAGGAGTTGGGTTGAAACAGGAGGAAAAGGACTTCTCTAAAATAGCCATAGCAAGTCACTAAACAGATAAATAAGCAAAGAAAAAGACAAAACAAGCACCAGCCTGGGAGTGGGTATGGGAACAGTATCCAGATTCACCACAAAATATTATCTAAATGTAGAATTTTCAACAAAATATCACAAGATATGCAAACACAAATTTGGAAATGGAACTCATACACAGGATTAAAAAAAAGGCAGGCAACAAACTGCCTCTGAGAGTGCCCCTTGTGAGACTTAGCAGAGAATGACTATAAAGCAGTTTTATAAAAGAAACCACAATTACAAATTAATATAAGGTAAGACAATAATGCCCAATCAAATAAAGACTACCAATAAATATAGAGAAATTATAAAAAGAGAGATCCAAACAGAAATTCTGGAGATAGAATAGAATAATAATTGAAATTTTAAATATCACAAGAGGAACTAAAAAGTGGCTTTGAACTGTGAAAACAAAAAATCTGAGAACTTAAAAATAGATCAATAGAGATTTTAAAATCAGAAGAAAAAGAATAAAGAAAAAGGAATAGAATTTCAGAGAAATGGAGAACGCTAATGCAGAACTAGAAAAATAAAGAGCAGAAAAATTTTGAAAGTTATAACATCTGATATTTCCCAAATTTGATGAAAAACATTCTACACATCCAAGTTGCTCAATGAACTCTAGGTAGGATAAATACAAAGAGATCTATACCCAGGCACATCATAATAAAAAGCTTGGAAGCCAAAGTCAATGATAATATCTTGAATGCACCAATACATAAATGTTGAATCACATACAACAGAAATCTAAATAGATTAACAGCTGATATCTCATCAGAAACAATGGAGGCCAGGGACAATGGGATCATATGCTCAAAGTGATGAAGTTATAAAAAACAACCAACCAAAGGAAATACTTGTCAACAAAGAATCTTATATCCAGCAAAATTATCTTGCAAACATGAACATGAAATAAAGAGGTATGAATATAAACAAACAACAAATACTTCTCAGTTTATTGAATTTATAAATTTCTTTAGAATTCATTCTTAGCAGACCAGCCTTATAAGAAATACAAAAAGGAGTTCTTCGAGCTGAAGAAAGTTATACCAGACAGTAATTTGAATCCACACTAAAAAACAAAGAATCCTGGTAAAGGAAATTATGTAATTATAAATGAGAGAATCAATGAATATTTCTTCTCATAACTTGTATAATAAAGCAATTAAATAAAGCAATATGTATATAATTGTATTATTTGGCCTATAACATATAGAAGTGTAATATATTTGAGAATAACAGCACAAATGAGATGTAAGGGGGCAAAAGTATATTGGAGTAAGGAAATGGCATTAGATAGTACCTCATTACCTAAATGAAGCAAATGAAGAGAAAAAAGTGATAAATAATGATAAATAAGCAAGTTAATATAGCAAACGCTATATGTATATACCAGATTGCTCTTCATATCTCAGCTTTTTTAGAATACATAAAATTATATATAAAGTAATAATATGAATATTGAGATATGTAACAAAGGTAGATTAAATATATAATAATAATAATAATAATAATAATACAAGAGCATAGAGGGAATATGTGCATATATATTCCTATATCTCCCTGAAATTAAGTTAGGAAAAGTCTGAACTATATTCTGGTAAGTTAAGACTTATATGGTAATCACTTGAGCAATCACTAAGAAAATAAGATTTTAAATTATAGTGAAAAATCATTAAGGAAATTAAAATGTTGCACTAGACTATTTAATGAAATTAAGGAAGACAAAGAAAAGACGAACAGAAAAGACATGAGACATGGAGAAAAAGAGTAAAATGGCACACATAAATCTAACTATATTTAAAATAACATTAAATGTGAATGGATTAAACAATTCAATCAAAAACACAAATCGCACACTGGATAAAGAGGATTGAATTTTATATTGACTAGAGGAGACACACATAAATTCAAAAATACAAATAGGTTGAACTTAAAGGGAAGGGGAAAAATGCATCATGCAAATAGCAACCATAAGAAATCTGAAAAAATTACAGTAATATCAGACAAAATAAACTTTAAAGCAAAAAATGGTTATTAGAGAAAAACAAAGATATTTTATATGACAAAAGTATAAATCTATCAGAAAGAGTTAACAGTTATAAAACTTATAACACTTATGTGCACCTAACAGAGACCTAAAACACAAGGCAAAACTATCAGAATTTAAGGAAGAAACAAACAATTCAGTAATAATAAGAGAGATGTCAACACCTCACTTTCAACAATTGAAAGAACAATTAGGGAGAACATCACAATGTAAATCAGCTAGATCTAACATGCAAATATAGGACACTCCACCCAACTACAGCAGATTACAAATTCTTCTGAAGTGTACCGGGAATATTCCCCAGGATAGACCATCTGTTAAAACATAAAATCATAAATTTTTAAAGATCAAAATATTACAAAGTATGTTCTTTTACTACGATGGAATGAAACTAAAAGTCAATAACAGAAAGAAATTTGAATACTCACAAACGTGGAAATTAAATATACACTCTTATATTATCAAATGTGTCATAGAACAAATCACAAGAGAAATAAGTATATGCTTTCACATGAATGAAAATGAAAGAAAAACATACAAAACTTATGAGAAACAAGTAAAGCATTGCTTTGAGGGAACTTTATGGCTACAAAAGCTTCTATATCTATATCTATATCTATATCTATATCTATATCTATATCTATATCTACAGTCATAGCCATTAGCAAATCCATATCAATTTATCTAGCTATTTATCTGTAAGAAATATCTAAAATCAATAATGTAACCTTGTACTTTACCACACTGAAAAAAGGACCAAATGAAACATAACGCAAGTAGAAATAAATAATAAAATGTAAACAAAAATAAATGAAACCAAAATTACTTGTTTGAAAAGATGACAAAATTGACGAACCTTCAGCTACTACTTTGACCAAGAAAATAAGAGAAAAGCCTCAAATTACTAAAATCAAGAACAAAATGTTTGGAATCATTACAAACCTTTAAGAAATACAAAGCATTATAAGAGAATGATATTGAAAAGTATATTCCAACAAATTAGATAACTTAGATGAACTAGAAAACTTCCTATAAATACACAAAGTACTGAAACTAACTCAAGAAAAAAAGAGCAAAGAATTTGACCAGAACTATAAAAAGAGATTGAAATAGTAACTTTAAAACTTCCCACAAAGAAAAACCCAGATGGCTTTGCTGCTGAACTCTACCAAAAAGTTAAAGAAAAATTAATGCCACTATTTCATAAACTCCTCCAAAATATAGATAAGGGGAAAACATTGCCCAAAACATTATATGAAGCCATATTATATGAATACCAAAACAAGATAAAGCTATCACAAGAAGAAAAGCCTACAGGCCAATATCACTTACAAATATAGACACAAAATTCTCAACAAAATACCAGCATCTGAATTCAGCAATATATAAAAAGGTGTATTCATCATGACCTGGTGAAATTTATCCCAGAAATGAAAGATTGGCTCAATATATAAAGTCAATCAATGTGATACACTATATTAATAAAATAAAGCTCAAACCTGTATGATCATTACTGTACACACAGAGAAAGCATTTCACAAAATCCAACACACTTTCATGAAGAAAATACTCAACAAACTAAGAGTAAAAGGGAACTTTCTCAAACTAATGAAGAGCATATACAACAATGCACCTAATATTATACTTCATGGTAAAAGACTAAAAGGTTTCCCTCTATGATCAGGAACAAGACAAGCATGTCCACACTTGCCCACTTCTATTCAACAATACACTGGAGATTCTAATAAGGACAAACAGAGCAGAAAATAAATAAGTAGGCATCCAGATTGGAAAGGAAGAAGTAAAACCATTTCTGTTTGCAGATGACATGATCTTTTATACAGAAATCATAAGGAATCGTCAAAAAAACTATTAGAACTAATAAATGAGTTCAAAAAGTTTGTAGGGTACAAGACCATATGCAAAAATCAACTGCATTTATCTAGAAAGTAATGAAAACCTGAAAATGGAATTAAAAAACCATTCAATTTACAATAGAATTGAATAGAATTAAATACTTAGGAAAAATTAAACAAAAGAAGTCCAAAAATTACACTCTGAAACTATAAAACATTGTTGAAAGACATTTTAAAAGATCTAAATAAATGGAAAGAAACCACATGTTCATGGATCAGAAGACTTAATATTGCTATGAGGTCAATATTCCCCAAATTAATATACATATTCATCACGATCCCTATGAAATTCCAGCTCTTCTTTTTTGCAGAAATCTACAAGAATATATTAAACACATATGGAATTTCAAGAGACACAGAATAGACAAAAGAGCATCCATTACCATTCCAAATCCTCAAGATAGAGGGAATGAACAAACATAAGGGGGGAATGCAACCATGGACCAAGTATTATTATTATTGCAGTAACAGAAGAACTTGTAACACTGATATAAAGATAGTGGTTACTAGAGGTTCTGAGGGGAGGGGAAGAGAAGAACAGGTAGAGTTCTTTTAGGACATTGAAATGGTCCTGCATGATATTGCAATGACGTATACAAGCCATTATACATTTTGTCAAAACCTATAAAACTGTGTGGTGCAAAAGGTAAACCATAATGAAAACTATAGGCCTTGGTTAGTAGCAATGCTTCAATATTTGTTCATCAATTTTAACAAATGTACCACACTAATGTAAGATGTTATTAATTGGGAAAAATATACGTTAGGGGGAGGGTATATGAGAATCAGAAGGAAGGAAGGAAGGAAGAAAGGAAGGAGGGAAGGAAGGGAGGGAGGGAGGGAGGGAAGGGAGTTAGAATAGTCATGCTTCTTGATTTTCAAAATTACTGCAAAGCTACAGTAATCAAGATAGTGCCATACTGTCATTAGAATAAACAAAATAGATCAATTGAATAGAATTCAGACTCCAGAAATAAACTCTTACTTTTACAGTCAGTTAATATTTAGCAATGGGGCCTAACCAATTTAATGGAGAAAGAATTGTTTTATAAACAAATGATGGTGGGACAACAGGATTGCACATGAAAAAGAATGAAGTCTAACCCCTTCTTTACACCATGCACAAAAACGTACTCTAAACAGCTCATAAACCTAAGTGTAAAGGCTAAATCTATGAAACTCTTAGATGAAAACATAGAAGAAAATCTTTGTAAAGTTGAGTTAGGCAAAATTTTCTTAGACATGACACCAAATGCATAGATGACAAAAGCAAAAAATAGATAAATTGGACTTCATCAAAATTTAAAACGTTTAGCTTTCAAAGGACACCAACAGGAAAGTGAACACACAACCCACACAATGGGAGAAAATATTTGCAAATCATATTCTGGATAAGGGACTTACATGTATCTATAATACATAAAGGACTCTTACAATGCAATAATAAAAAGACAACAACCAAATGTAAAACTGGGCAATGGATTTGAATATACCTCCAAAGAAGATATTCAAATGGCCAATAAGCACATGAAAAGATGCTAACTATCATCAGCCATCAGGGAAGTGAAAATAAAAAATGAAATGAGATATTACTTCACACACACTAGGATACTATGATCAGAAAGAAAGATAATAACTGTAAACGAGAATATGAAGAAATTAGAACCCTCATTCATTGCTGATGGGAATGTAAAATGGGGCATCTACTTTGGAAAACAGTTTGGCATTTCCTTAAAAGGGTAAACATAGTCATCATATGACCCAGTCATTCCACCCCAAGGTATAAACCCAAGGGAAATGAAAAAGTAGGTCCACACAAATACTGCACATGAATATTCACATCAGCATTATTCACAATAGCCAAAAGTTAGAAGTAACCCCAATTTCCACCATCTGATGAATGGATAAATAAATGTGCTATGTCCATAAAATGGAATTTGGCAATAAAAAGGAATGAAGTACAGATACATACTACAAGATACATGACCCTTAACAACCTAATGTTAAATGAAAGAAGCCAGTCACATTGTATGATTCCATTTATATCAAATGTCCAGAAAAGGCAAATCTACAAAGACAGAAAGTAGATTCCTGGTTGTCTAGGGCTGGGTAAAGGAAGGTTGGAATGAAGAGTGATTGCGTTCTTTTAGAGATGAAAATGTTCTGAAATATGAATTGTGGTGTGATTGCTCAATTCTGCGAATATACTAAAAACCACTTAATTGTACACTTTAAATGAGTGAATTGTGTAGTAAATGAATTTTGTCTAAATAAAACTGCTAAAAATAATATAGACAGAAATGTACCACCCAAGAAGTATTAAGCCATTTTTACATTTAGCAATGAACTCTGCATATAGCATAATGTAGAGTCCTGGACTCAATATTTTATAAAAAATACTGGAATAGCAGAAATTAAAAATTAAAAGAAAATATTAAAAATTAAAAACAATCCACAAAGTTTCCTTAACTTATCACTTTATTTAGTATTTTCATTTTGTCCTCATGCAAATGCATTACTTTTACCTCTGTAATCGTAGTGTAAGTAGTGCTTTGTGTTTTGCCTATGCTTTCATTTAGCTTCCCATAGCATGCATTTTTGAGGTTGCAAACTAATCTTCATAATCCTCACTTTCCACGTTTGCATAGTTTCACTTAAGTAATAATATTTATTTCAACAGTGTTGTTTTTCCTACATTTGAATATAATCACTTCTCTGTTTGTTTGCCCCTCCTAATTTTCCACCCTTCAACCCAACCATTAGTTATAATGCTGAATCAAACTACCATATGAAGTTGGTTTTTCCTTTTATTAAGTATCTATTAAGTCTAATTCTACCAGTACAAATAAAAGATTAACTGTATATAGAGCTCAATTCTAGAAAATACGCACAAATATTAAAAATATACGTAGACTATAGAGGGTTAAAATCGGATTATTGCAGAAAAGGAAATCGTGCTTGAATCTAGTTAAAATTATAGTACAGAATAGTTTTTCTTCATTTCTCTTAAAGATAAAACCAGATAAAGGAATATTGGAATGTAATAGAACAGATGAAGGCCATGGTTACATTTGCAAAATCAGTGGGAGATTCAAGGCTATGCATGAGACATTTTTACCCCAATGGGAAATCTTTTTTCACTATGTTATACTTATCTGTTTACAAGTACTTATTAATAACCTACTTCTTTCAAAAAGGATGAGGTAATTTACAGAAACATATACAAAATACTCTAATAAAAAAGCTTGAATAGAAACTGAGTCACAGTCAGTAGCATGAAGCCATGAATAATCACTACCAAAAACGCTATGAGATACAACCTGATTATTAAAGCTAGGACACAAATATAGTTCTGCCTTTTTTCACAATGAAAGAGAATCATGTGAAAAGAAGTTTCACATCTTTATTCCATAAAATTTATACTTTTGCTCTCAAAGTCAGCCTATTCTAACACAAAGATCTGAGAGAAACCTCTCCCACGTGTCTCCATTCTGGAGATACTGAGTAAAGACAGGAAAACGGACCACGTTTACAAGTGGTATCCCAGACTGGAATTATTAGTTCTTACTGTTTTGTTAACATTGCAAGCAAAGTTTATTTAATTATCCATTTCTTTACATTTATGTTAAAATGCGTGTTTTGGTTTTTGTTTGGTTTTGGTGACATATTTGTAATAATTCCTTACATTCCTCGTCTTGGTAAATCTCCTCGGTGTGGCAATCCTCCAGTTCCACCTCTGTATTTGTGAACGAGATTTCTCACAGACATAAAGTTTAGGAGACAAAAAGGGCTAAGTTATAACAATGCTGTTCAATTCTGTGAAATGTTTCTGGGATGTATGCCAAAAATCACATAGCATTTTAGCATCATCAATAATTATTATCATTTATCAGCTGATAATGCTATGTGTAAGTACACAATTTTCCACAATTCTTTTAAGATGTATATGAACAAAATTATTTGAAGCCTCCTGCTAACATAATCACACTTGAAAGGAATAAAGTATTTCATCTATTTGGAGAAAGGGGGTGGCAGTGGTAGAAAATTTGATAGCACGCCCTAGTCAGGCAAAGTGCTATATGACCTAATCAATAATAGTCTCACAATAAACACAACAGAGAAATTCATATTGTACTGACTGCAGCTGAGGGCACACCACGAAAGTAAAATTCAGTTCAAACTCATATACAAAGTAGCCAACACATGCTTTTGTACTTTCTGATGGCATGACTTTGAGATCATACTGAATTTACTATTTTGTGAACGACTTGTTTAAAAGTAATTAACCATGAATAACTTTACATGATCACAAATAACTGAGAGTCATTTTAGTAACTTTGGTTCAGTGGAATTCTATTTTGATTTCAAATGTCAACTAAGGATAAGTAGAGTGTTTTGCAAATGACTAATACCTTCCATCAAAGCCATATACTAACTAATCCATCTTTCCTTTATTAAACAATATACATGCTTTTCCTATTCTTTTTGACATAGTAGTATACTTTTAATTATTGCTTAACAATACATTTTAATTATTGCTGAATAATTCATTTCTTTGTTACAATTATTATTTGAAATTATTTAAGGTATTCCTATATGTTTATTTTTCCAGATAAATTTGAAATCATTTGTTAAAGATTCTTCTAGTTTTCATAACAGCAGATAGGCAAATGATATGCAGATATAAATTCTTGGAAAAGACTAGATTATCCGTTGATTGACTGAAATCATCAAAGTTACTAAAAGTCTGATATTCATTATGTCTGTATCCTCAGTACCTAACCAGTGCCAGGCACACAGTAAAGTTACCAATGGTTAGCAAAAGAGTGAATGTTCAATTTAGAATTTGTATATGTTTGACCAGTCTGTAGAAACCAACCACAAGTAACAAGAAATGCAATTATTAGAACATTAAGGTAGCACAAGTACCCAGATAAAACTTATCTATTAATTTTCCTTTTATTTATCTGCATATGCAGTGTTGTCAGAAAAGCAAATTTAACAATAACCTTGACTAAGTAATATTATCTTAATTATCTCTCATTATAAAATCTTCCCCATAGAAAATTGATTGTATATGGATTTAATTCATGAGTTATATATTTGCAAAAACTACATTAGATAATCTTCTGATACTCCTTAAAGCTCAATGATGCTAAGAACCTATTTATTAGATGATATTTAATTAACCCTGATGCTAAACATGGTCTTTAATTATATAAATTATCCTAGTACATGATATTACAATATGACTGATATTGTTATTTTTATACCAAATAATATTTTAAAGTGAAGGTTTATACTCAATCACATGACATTTTAAATATGAGAACTTTTTGCCAAATCTTTCTTGATAATTGCTTTCCTTCTCCAATTCATTTTGCAAATATAAATCTAGTGTGCTTTTCTCTTGAAATTCAATATTATATTCTCATGTTCTTTCTTTTAGCAGAGTTGTGATATATTATTCCTAAGTGAAAAAACCACTGTAGCATTAAATCTCTCAATGCAATAGTCTTTAGTTTGAATAGCAGTATTCTCAAATGTAATTTAGAATAATTTTATCCAATTATTTTTTATTTTACTTCAATAAATGTATAAAGCAAGAGCTCTACATATGAAATTTCAAACATTTCTGGTCATGTTTGTTAATAATTTGATTATTTAAGAAAAGTGAAATGTATATAGTCAACTTCCACTTATCCTTGTATGCACCAGTCTAAGACTGGAGTCATTCAAAACCCAGCTGGTAGGGCTGGACTCTGTTTCTGTGCCTACCATATAGATTGAAATCAGTTGCTTTGGAAAGGTACTAAACTCTGGGAAGCCTTAGGAAAGTCAGATTGTATGATCCATCATCAATATCTAACTCTCCCATATCTATCCTTTTCTTTCTTTTCATACTGCCCTGGATCAAGGCCCTCATTTTCTCCCATTTAAACTCTATTAAAGGTCTCTGATCTAGTGTGTACCTAAGCTCTTTACCCTATAACCCATCCTTCACATTCTAGTTAGAGTTATTCTTCTAAAATGCAAACATAAATCCATCTCCCCTTGTATAAGACTTTTCAAGGGCCACCAGAAGATAAAGACTAAATCCAAGATTTATAACAAAGCATGCAATGTACTTCAAAACCCAGCCCTAATTGTCATTTAACTCTTTTCATCTCCCTGCTACCTGCCTCCCCCACCTAGACCACCTAGACCATTCACCTTGTACACGAACAGAATGAACTACTAACAATTTCTTGAATATACTAAACTTTATTGCCAGTGTGATTCTCTTAAAATACAGTTCCGCTTTTCTGGAATTTACTTCTTTTCCTTGACCACGTTTCAACACCTATTGACCTTGTTCAAGCATCAGTACCATTTAGTCAAAACATTTGTTCCTTATCAAATTAATAAAATGTTTCCTTTGTTAAAATGTCTGATTTTTACATATATCACACAATATTGTAATTATCCATTAACATTGTCTGTTCCCCTACTAAACTGACCTCCTTACAAGCCAATGCTTTATCCATTTTTGCATCCTCAGTACTAGTGCTTAGCATATACTAGGTGATCAAGGATGTTCTTAAATAATGACACATTCATCATCCAATTCTTGATGCATTTTGGGATATTATCATACTTAAACTTTTCATTTTGGAATAATTTTAGTTTTACAGAAAAGCTACCAAGTACAAAGAGTTCCATAAACCCCTCTTACAATTTATCCTGTTAACATTTTACATTTCCATGGTTCATTTATTAAAACTAAGAAATTGGCATCGGTTAATCACCATTAACTGAAGTTGGGTATTATTGTTTAATCACATTTGATCTCAGAGTTGATGGGTTGATATATTTCTATATTTCAGATCATTTTTAAGATAATATTAAGAAATCACAAAATTATTTCCTGTCATAAACATTCATAAAACTGTACATTTGTAGTGGGGATTTTGTTTAGTTTTGCTTTACATTTAATTTTAAATTTAAGCTTAGTTTAAGCAGTTATTCTATATAAGTGATTCTCAAGAGTGACCTAATCATCTGTTAGGGATATTACAGAAATGGGTACATTTTTGCCCTCTAATAATATAGTTATATCAGGGCAATTACATACTGATTTAATATAAATTATATTCCTCATTTCCTTTTTATTATGGATTGATAAATGTATATTATTTGAAATTATGTATGTAGATGAGTAAAATTTCCTTACATTTAACTTAAGAATGGTTAAGAAGAATCAAACATTTTCTTATAAAAATGGGTGTATTTGTTCTGATGGGCTGAGAACCACTTCTCTAGGAAGATACAGAATTCTTCTGAGGGAAGCAACTCTGTTTTTCTTCTCTTTTTTTTTCATTGAGAAAAATATCCTAACTAGGCCTTTGTATTTCTTAAAGGAGCACTCCAGAGAGTCTAGATCAGAAAGGCTGAGAATGAGAAAGGAGCTAAACTTGCTTTATAAAGTGACGTCATTTGTCAGTTTTCCTCTGACACCAAGTGACAGGAGTTTGGACATCCAAACACAGCAAAGAAAAGGAATGGGAGCTTGGTGGAATGCATTGAGTGATTCATTAATTTCTTTTTAATTAAGGGTAAGGATTCTGTAATGAGTACCCAAGGTTAAATCCAGGCTCCATACTAAGGAACTGTGGAACCTTGGGTGAGTTACTAAATGTATTCAAATCTCAGGGTCCTTTGCTGTGAAATGGGGATGATAAAGTGAGTGTCAAGTGTTAAGATGAGAAATAAGAAGTTAATATAAGTGAACCTCTTAGAAGTGTCTCTGGTACATAGTAAGCATTTGAAAACTGTGAAAAATGTGGGTATTATTATTATTGCTAGTTCCTAAGATTACACATATTCTGAAACATGTGCCTGCAGAAACAATACATGACCCACAACGGTCTTGGGTTGGTGATGCCCAGAGAAGAGGCTCTGTTCAGAAAGCAAATGAGAGTGAACAGAAATAAGCAGCAAACCCAGCACGGGGGCACCCGCAAGGAGCTGGAATGAAAATGGCAACAGGCGGAGGGGAGCAGAGCAACGAGACCATGCACAGCTTCAGAGATATCGGGAGAAAGCTAGACTCATTGGGAGGGGACAGAGATTTCATTCATTTAATGTGAAAGAGTGATCCAGGTTATCCCTCAGGTTACAACCTTCTTTTTTTCTTGATTATAGATAGTATTATTAGTACTGAAATGATAAGAAAATAGACCACATTTCAATACACTATTTTGTGGTCTATTGAATACAAATATCATAAGTGGTATCTTTAATCAGATTTAGGATTCTTTCTGTTATTTTAACAGTTTTTTGTTTTACTAACATCATAAGCCAAGTTCATGTAATTATAAATTACTTTACATCTATTTATATGTGAACAAGATTTGTCAAAACATAAAGTTGATGAAACTGGAAGAAGCTTTGTTATACTAATGATATTCAATATTCTAAAATCCTTCTGAGTTACGAATAGTCTCGCTGACCTGATTTTGTGATAATCAGGGTAGGCTATACATTCACTATATTAGAAACCATGCATGTGTCCCCAGACCTAGATTTTCTCCCTAGTTCTGGTTTTTAGAATGCTGGCGATAAACTAAGCCTGATTTATTACATGACCATCCTGTATGGGAAATGACTGTAACTTTGGGTATCTTGGGTCAACCTTAAGAGATATAACAGGGGGATGGATGTGGCTCTGGTGGTTGGGTGTCTGTCTCCCATACGGAGGGACCTCCTGGTAAAAATTAAAAAAAGAAAAACATCGATGGCATGTGGGCCACCAGGCCCCATGCGCAGGTGCACTGCCAGGTCCAGCAAGTGGGTGCACCGTCAGGCCCCACGAGCCATGCAGCAAGATAATGGCATAAAAGGAGAGTGACACAAGGGGGAGCCAAGACAAGCCACACTGAAAAGCCAGGAACTAAGGTGGCACAGGTGGTAGGACGCCTCTCTCCCATATCGGAGATTCTGAGGATTGAATCCCAGTGAAGACAGGAGGAGAAGGATGAGAAGAGAGGGCAGGAAACGGACACAGAGAGTTGCCCAGTGAATGGACACAGAAACAGCAAAAACGATGGGGGGAGGAGTAAAAATGGATTAAAGTA
>PVKH010004643.1:0-23089 GCA_004027955.1 Chaetophractus vellerosus | reverse complement strand
CCTTCATCAGTCTTTCATCGGAGCAGACTCATCGAGGACCCTTCATCAGTCTTTCATCGGAGCCCCTGGCTTGCAGCCTGCCAGCGGAACCTGGACTTGTGTATCCCCACGGTCACGTGAGAGACTCTTATAAAATCTTATATTTTTAACAGAGATCTCGTGTTGATTCTGTTTCCCGAGAGAACCCTGACTAGAACAGGAGGTAAGCACAGAGCAACAGAAAACCTCTTAAAAATCAACCCTAGTAATTACAGTTATCTCAAATAAGCTTTCATAGCCATATATAATGCAAGGACATTATCATACTCTACTGACATATGGTTTATATATTTTTAATTTTTCATAGTCCTTTTTCATGCACAATCTCTTGGATCCTGGAAAATCATTTCCTTGCATTTCTAAGCAAAGCCTCCAACTCAAATAATTCCTTTAATTCAAATATGGCCAGGTGACTAAAACAGTTCTATAAATCTTTTTATCTAATAAGACAACTGTACTACTATCCTGAAAACAGAAGACCCAGAATGGGCTCATTTAAAAAAAAATGCCTTAACAGCAAAAGACAGCATAAAGTGAATTGAAGGATCAAAAAAAGACTTATAACAATAGCCCAGGGGAGCTCCTCTTCACTACCATGAAAATAAAAATTAATAAAGAAGACTAAAATTTGTGAGTCTCCTCCTTAGTATCTCAAATCAGAGCCTAAATGTTCTCCTATCCTCTATTCTACTTTCTGGAGAATGTTAATCACAGTGAAGTCCAACTGTTTCATTTGCACTCGAATTTTAATAGAAACTAGAAATTTTTGCAACCTATGTAAATTATGAATGCTGAAGTTTGAAGTGTGAACATAGTAAGTGAATTTGTCATTCATCCATCCATTCATTTATTGATCAAAGAAATTTTGAACATTTTATATGTATAAATTATGTATAAACATTGTGTGAAGTACTATATAATTTCCCAGAAATAAAATTCTTTGGAGGTAGCTGTAAAATTCTGCTAATGGTCTGGCTAGAATGGCTGAAATTTATCCTGGAGATAGGATGTTCTATCTATCTTCCATATTTCCAGGAAAATTGACAACTAAACCCATCCCCACCCCTTCTGTCCTCCCTTATTCATCACAAGTTTCTATTCTCCTTGTAGTTATTTCACAGTATATTTTTCTGTAAACTCCTCAAAGGACTCTATCCACCCCTCACTTCAAGCACTTAATGCAGTGCCTGGTAGAGCTTAGAAGATACACAAAGGAGGATCAATAGCATAGACTGGTAAAGGGAGAAAACAAAAATAAAACCCCTGCTTCCACGGTGAGCAGTCACACAAATGAAGGAAATTAATTCCTTAGCATAAATACTTTGTATCAATTAAGAGCACACTGTAAACTCTTCATGCTCTAGAAGTTAGAATAGCATCCCAGATATCCTGGTGTGTCCCTCTCCAAGACTCTACAGGATGATTTGCAATAACAGGAGAATCCCATAACTCTGTATGCTGTTGGCAAGCCTCCCGTCACACCTATCCTTACCACTACTATCTGCCTAGAGACCACTGGGACAAACTTTATTTTCCACTTTTTTACTATTGTCATCAATAACCACAAGAAACTTCTTGTACATCCTCTTTTCTGGTTCCATTCTCCTCCTCAGTTCCTGAAGTTCTTCCCTATGTCTAGAGCTCATGGTCATCAATAAAACCGATTTCCTCAACCTTTTTTTCTGACTTTCCCCTTCACCTTTATTGCTAGAACTGAGACCTGGCTGTCCTCTGCCCATAGCCCTGTGAATAAAGGCTACTTTTTTCTCCACACCACTTGAATGAGGGGGCCAAATGTGAGGTGGCTGTCCTCCTTGCTCCTCTTTGCCTACCATTCCCCCACTCTCCTCCAAAAAGAGTCACAGTTCCTCATTGGTACTCATTGACCTTCCCATTCCCTTAAAAGTCAGATATCAACAACCAGCTCTTTATTGCAATCATCTGCTAACCCTGGTCAATTCCCTTCCTTCTTGCAGTCTTTTAACTATCAATCTCTCCAAGAATACTTCTGAGATAATTCTTGGTGATTTCACTTTCCAGTTCAGTTCCTTGAATCTTTCCTCCAATGATCTTGTCCTCTGCCCCACCCAGCTGCTAATTCCTGTTATACCCAAGAAGACTTAATCTCCTGAATAATTTCACTATCAAATATCCTACTGTCAGACCACCACCTCCTATTTTCCTCCTCACTCTCTCACTCTTGGACCCTACCAGGGCTTAAAATCCTTTGATCCCATCACCTTCTCAGTGTCCCTCACCCTCCAGTTTTATCCTCACTTCTCACCTTCCCAGCTTAAATTTCATAGTCCATAATTACAACCTCTTTATTGCTCTCCTCTGGCAGACTCTTGACCACATTTAAACCCAACTTTCCATCTACTCTGCGTATCATGAATACAGTTTAAGAAGCATGTCCTCTGCCCACAAATTGAACCAACAACCACACCAGTTATTCTCACACTGAACACAGGACCACTAATCCCAAGTAGACCTTAATGCTCCGAGGCAATGAAACTTCATGGCTCTGCTCCAGTCACTTCTAGACGACAAGATTGCATCTTCTCTCCTCAAATTTCTAACACAGCCTCCCTCAGCTTCACTCCCAGCTCAAGATCTGATTTGCCTTTTTCAATGAGAAAATAGGAGCAATCAGAAGAGAATGTCCTCAGGCTACCATAACCTCAACAATTCGCCTACCAGCATCTGTGCTCATATCTTCTGCCTTCCTCCCTATTATTATGAACCAATTCCCTATGCTCCTATCTAAGATTGAGCCCTCAACTTTTGTACTGGGTCCCCTCCCATCTCACCTATTTAAGAACATTGCTTTAGCAGTTCTCACCTCTCTCTCCAGCATCATCAATCAATTTCTTTTCTCTACTAGACCATTACCATTTAGCAATTAATCTTGCTATGATATCTCAAACTTTAAAGAAAAATAAAAAGATCCCACATTCTCTAATACAGAAATAATTTTTATCCCTTTCAGTAAAACTCCAATGAATTTTCTCTTGCTTGCTCCATTCCTCTCCTCCCAACTTCTCTTTAATTCTTTTCCAATAGGGTTTCAACCCCTCTTCCCCACCACATCAACATTGCTCCAACCTGACCTTCTCAGCAAGACCTTCCTGATCACTTAACTCAAAACTGCAAGCTCCATACCCTTGCTCCTCCTTCCCTACTCCCTTCACTGCTTCATTTTTCTCCAAAGCTCCCATTACCATGTGACATCCTACACATTTTACCCATTTCTTTTTCTACTATCTGCCCCACAAGAATGACAGCTTTAGGAGATCAGGCTATCTGTTTTATTCTCTGCTCTTTTTCCAGCCCCTAAAACATCAATATGCCAATAAATATGTGGTGGATAAATGAATGAATCTGGGAGAGTGGTAGCAAGGTGAATAAGCCTCAGGTTTCAGAATCAGACAGTCATCAATTTGAATAGCAACTTTGAGTCTTTGGGCTTGTCACTGAAACTCTCTGCAACTCAGTCTCCTTCTTTATAAAGTGTTAATAATAAATGATACCATAGGACTATTAAAATAATTAAACAAAATGCCATATTTAAACAGTAAGCAAAAACCTCAGAACAGAACAAACAACCAACAAATAAATGACTACTTTTACATTATCCTGGTCAAAAGGCACAAAGCAGTTTTAATGCTTACATTCTGAACTGTTCCATTTTCTAAGTTTTTAATATCCCAGGGCCCCAAAACCATTGCTCCAGCTTATGCAATTTAACAAAGATATTGGTATTATCCCCATACTTTGAGCCAATATTGGAAAGGCTTTTTTCTCCAACACATATGTGCCTCATCAGCTTGCATTTATTAGTTACTTTCTGCCTCATTATTATACATATGCATTTTGTTATGTCCCGAGGACAACAATAGCTCCCGATGCTGCTAATTCATGCATGTACATACCCCAAAAAGGCACTAAAAGCACTCCAGTGATTCAAACCCTCAGCTGTTCACAACATGGGACCTAAAGCAAAATGTAATCATCTGGTTAAAACAAGTGAACCCTGGGTTTGAGCACTGTATCACCAAGGGATTTTATAACATGACTTCTCTTGCCATTTTATTAACAAGATGAAGCAAAAATAAGTAAAACACAGAAAACATGATGACCCGAGCTACATGGATTTGCACAATAAAGGATTTTCAAGTTCAAATATTTAACATTTATAAATGATGATGGGATCATGAAAGTTTAGAATTGGTAGTAGAGCATCCTGGATTTTTAAAGGAGGAAACTGAGGAGGTCCACATGTTTACGTGAATTGCCCAAGAACACACCAAATGCTAATGGCTGAAATGAAAAGGAAAATGACTTGCACAGAGCAATTCCCCCATAGCAGGGACCAACAGACAGCATAATGGAAAAGAAAGGACACTGAAAGAACATCCAGCACAGCCACTGGCACAATAAATACTTGTGGAAAAAACTGGAACTGAGGTAGGAGTAAAATACTCTAGATTCCGGCCGCGGCTCTGCCCAACTAACTGCACAAACCTCAACAAGTCACTTCTCTTCTTTGGTCTCCTTTTCCCCATCTTTGTACTTACCTCAGGGTCAGTAGGTTCCACAAACTTAAGGGCATGCTGATTGTATAACTTGTAGGGGTGGAAACAGGAGAAGAGAAACAAAAAAAAATTTAATGCTAAGACTCATGCAGCTACACCTGGGACACAAAGTCTTAAAGGCCACATTTTATTTCAATAAATAGAAAATAAACATTTGAAAAAAGTTAAGTACAAACAAATAGGTGACTTTCCATTTATCCAAAGAAAAGGCATAAATGAAGCAGCAGAAATAAAACATAGCCATTATTCTGAGACGCTATTTTATGTTCATGTCATAAATTATATATCTTAAACCTAAGATAGCATTTTTAATTTTATTGACTTTGTGTGCCATGTATATGTACGAAACATTAATGAGAATCCAAAAATGCAAAATAGTAAGAATCTCTTTTGCTATATATCTGAAACTGAAGGAAAATTCCATTTTCCCAGAATTTAAGTCTGCAATCCATTATTCCTCCAAACAGAGCTTTAACAACACTTTTTATATAAATTCAACTGCTATGCATCATGTCCTCAAATACATCATCCACAAATGATGACTAACTCAGAGCAAACCTGTCTCCTCTCAAGGGCTTGTTGAAACATTGCCATTTTTTCTTGACAATTCTAAGTATTTTAGTCATTAATAATAATTTTCACATAAACTTCCTTACATCTATAAAAGAAGTCTCCCAAAACCTTCACAGGCTAAACAACTTTATTTTGCAGATATATTTTTAAGAACCAGTGAAAATATACATGATGTTTCTTAAGAAATAGCTCAGTTATTACCAGATCAGAAATGAGACCAGAAGTCCCACTTTTAAAACCCTGACCTGACTATTCCATAATGCTTCTAGCTAACTAATAAGACATAACTCAAAACAAATCACAACATAAAATTCTTATGAAGAAATTTCCATACATGGTATTTCTAGAAACATTACCAATTCTGTGTGTCAAGCTATGTAAAATCTGGGAACTAGATTATCATACTGCACTATGTAAGTCTTGGGGTATATAACATGCCACCCACAGGCCATATGAAGCTTCCAAATTTGAAAAGCCTCTTGCTTATATTCCAAAAATTAAATCTTACTTTCTATCTTAACCCAACATGGTTCTCACGTATGTGAAATGTTTAGTGTTTGAAAGCACATCAAATATCCATCATTTATAGCTAGAAAATCAGTTTGTGTCTATGAGAATATGACTTATAGATTTGTAAGCAAGGTGGGAGTGGGGGTGATATTTATTCCAGCTAAAAGGAAATGGAATTAAAAAAAAAACAGTCTAGCTAGGGGTCAAGTCACTATTTAAAGATTAAACGAGTTAAAGTTTAAGTCCTTTGTCTTAAGTTAGCTATAGAGTTTCCCACATCCTCAGTGAAGAGTGAGAAAATATGGGTGTTACACAAGAATGAGGCCCTTTGGCTTTTGGTACAGTAGGAACCAAAAGGCACTGCCAAAGGTATTCAGCATGATTTCTGCTTATGATTTCCTGTGTTCTGATGATAGGAGATGTAAACAGTTACCAACCAGTTACCGAAAATACTGAGCCCAGTCACAAAGGACACAAAGCGTCTGGAAGTGAATAAACAATGCTCCCTCCAGATCTGCTGCTGCCCATTCAGTGCCAACATTTGGTCTCTGACAAAAAATGACCCTTCTCAGGCTCTACTTAGCCATTTTTCATGTTAATCTCCAGTGTGTAAAAGGTTCTTCCTATCAGAGAAATCACCCAACAACCACCACAGGATGTTTCTTATTTTGGTGACTGAAAGGTACATGCTGGGTCTGGAGGAGGGAGCCATTGATTTATTTTCACTTTCCCCTGGCTGGCAGCAATATAAAAGAGAAGGAACAAGCCAGATCACTCATCTGCCTGCTTGGCATGCATGGTAGTCATGGGAGCCCATATCAAGGCCATCTGTTCAGGTCCAAGTCTCTCCAAACACACCCAGAAAGATGATGTCAAAAGTAGTGTAGTCCAGCCCTGCTAAAGGGTCACTTAAGGTAAACCAGAAGACCACCAGGAGTGAGCAGTACGACTACTCAGCCTCTCGCATAGCAGTTAGGTCAAATCAATTCATAATTCTATGCTGGGACAAATGCTTCAACTTAGATTTGCCAAGACAAACGTTAAGTTTATTTAAACATCTCTAACTTAGTCCTATTTGAATAGACATGTAAGTAGGTAGAACCAGTAAATCACAGGAAATGAACCTTACACACAACCTACTAAAATGAAACCCACCTCAGAAGCCATAGTACTTAATGCTTATCTGATAGTGCATTAGTGTAGTTTCAATCTCTGCTTTCAGATGCCCCTAAATTACTGCAGCCAGAAGGGCAGTCTGCAACAAAGCATGCAGATGAAGGCCATTTTCAGAAATAGCAGTGTCATGTAGCTGTAGTTGGTGAAATAAAACCAAAATGAGATGTTCTCTCTTGCCTCAACATCACCCTTTTGCACAGATTCATGCTGTATTATAAAGAACTACCAATCACTACAGAGGACTCTGGGATGGTGATGCCCACTCCACCATTAATTGAGGGGGGCTTCAATTCCATACACCCAATAGATGAAGCTCTCTTGCTTACAGTTTAGGCACTCTCAGTTCCTTGGTATGTTCTTTGTCCATCATCTCCTCCCCATTTGTTGTCCTGGGTGAGTCCATTGAACTGGAGAGTAGGTGTTGCAACTCCTTTGAGAGTCAGGGCTCAGCTGGCACATAGACAGCCCAAAGATTTAAGTCTCTCGGATGTACACCTACCAACTCTAGTACTAAATATAGGTTCGAATAGAAGGACAGAAGAGTCATGCATAGGGAAACCACTGCTAAGTCTGACTCAGTCACACTGAGGAGCATAAATACCAGATTAGGGCCCACTGGCAAGCGGCCAAATTCCTGAGCTGTCTTCCCTGACTATAGTGTCTGGATGTCTCCATATCCCTGAGGAGCTTTGCTGTTTGGGGTCATATCTACTTTGGCTGAGATTCTCAAGTTCAATTACTCCATAGAATATTTTTTAATACTCTTGTGTGAATGAGGGAAGGATAATCATGTAATAGGATTTGTTGGAGGTGAGGATACAGGAAAATAAATGTACCTTACAGAGACTTTGAAAATGAGATCCTGTTGAGATGTGCATAAGCACTACCTCTGGCATGGCCTCCCAACTCATTTTGAATTCTCTTAGCCATACAAACTCATTTGTCTTTAGCTTTTCCTCCTTTTGGCCAAGGTATTTTTTTTTCCAGATGCATTGCTTGTTGGTACTTGGTAGCAATCCCTCTGTGCTGGGGAGGCTCATCCCTGGGAGTCATGTCCCATGCTGGGGGGAAGTTATTGCTTTTATATGCTGAGTTCAGCTTAAAGAGAGGCCACTTGTGATTCTAGCAATGGAAGAAACACCATTGTGGTGGAGGAAATGACCCATGGATGTTCTGGAGTTAGAGAGAGGGAAAAACAGGTATAATAGGGGGGCAATTTCAGGACTTGGGAATCATCTGAATGACATTACAACAACAGATACAGGCCATTATATATCCAGCCATAACCTACAGAGTCAAATGAGAGAAAGTGTAAACTATAATGTAAACTATAATCCATGCTTAGTGGCAAGGCTCCAAAATGTGTTTATCAATTGCAATGAATGTGCCACATTGATGAAAGATGTTGCTAATGTGGGAAAATGTGGGAGGTGTGGGGAGCGGGGCATATGGGAATCTCCTATATATTCTCTGTAACATTTATGTAATTGAAGTATCTTTTTTAAAAAGTGGGGGGAAAAAGAATACATTAATATAAGGTTTCTGTGATCAGAACTCTAACTTCATGTTGTGCATCCAGTATTTATAAATTCAACTGGAAATAATTTGACTTTCTAAGATATCTTGAATTTTGCTTTTAGTGTCTTAAATAAATCTTACTTTTTTAGTTATCTCTGAGAAGACCATGTGAAAGATGATCTAAGTTTTTCAATATCACCCACTGTGTAAACAAAAGAACATCTGGGATTTAGTGCCATTTTGGTAAGTGTATCAGTGGCACCCCTCCATCCCATCACCCAGGAACACCTGTTTTCAACTCACACTGATACCAAGCAGCACTAACTAGAAGCCAAAATGTTAGAACCATTACCGCATCTTCTGCTTTCTTTTTCTATCCACACCCCCTTCCCCCTATACCTACTTTCCCATCAATACACCCACCCAGATCCCATTCCTTCAGGGTATTTCCCAAATAGGTGAGTTGTTAATACTTCATGTCTCTCTTTACATATTTGCACTATAAGTTAGGCTCCCTGTCTTTGTGATCCAATCTCTGAAGCTAGTAAAGAGAGAATGAATACATTGCAATATTAGCCTTCATCCACTTTCAGATGAGATATATCTATTTATCTATATCTATATCTAAAGCTATATGTAGGTCTACTCCATATATAATCATAAGGCTTCTCAATGAGAGTGGGTTTTTTTTTATTATTAACACTAAGTAACTTGGCAGACATGCCCTAAACCCATCCTCACCAAGAAATGAGATACAGCCAAAATATCTAGTAGAAAAGAGTAAGGCAAAACCTAAGTACCTGCTAAAGGGAGATACCAATGAGATATACTCCAAATTGCCCTGCAGAGACTTAGAAAACACTCAATGATTGAAGAATCAAGTAGGGTAATGGAAGAGTATATTGGAATGAGAACGTTGAAAGGAAGATATTTTTTAAGTCTCTGTAAGGTACATTTATTTTCCTGTATCCTCACCTCCAACACATCCTAATACATTATTACCCTTCCCTCATTCACACAAGGGTATTGCAAAACATTCTATGGAAAAATTGAACTTGAGAATTTCAGGACTCAAGAACATCAGGGACAGTAGATAGTGGGAGTGAGAAACACTGAGACATCCATTCCCTTCTTCCTGCCCAGCTCTAAAACATCAGTGGCCAGGTTTATTAATGGGACATGGCTCTGAATTCCTTTCCAAACTGCATCGTTTTCATATTCAAATTGCCCACCTTTTTTGCCATTTTGACAAATCCCATAGAGGGAAGCCACATAATTTGGAACTTAAAGCAATCATATTTCATATCAAAAAGTATTTTTCATTGGAGAAACTAAGAGAGGAAAGTATAACAATAATATTTATAACCTTGCTTCTCTTTCTAGCTACATCTAGATCATTAGCAACCTTCTACCATCACATCCTTGCCCCACTACACACATGGGCATGCATACACCCTCATCCCCCAAAAAAGAGTGTTTTTCAGTCCAGAGGATTCATAAAATATGCAGACCTATGACCCTGAATTCTTGTTATTCATCCTAAAATAACTTTTAGTTTAGAGAAATTTCCTCCATTACCAAGTCAGTCCTTTGGTCTAACGATCATATTTCCTGATTCTGAAATAATTACTCACAATAGGATGACCTTTTATAGGTGAAAAGGAATACAGTGAAGTGTCCGCAAACAAATCTTAATATCAATATATGGATCAAGAAGGCATTAATAAAGACACAAAGGGTTCTTTTGTAACAGCTAAAGCTCCTGCAAGAAAATGTAATCAATTAAATTACCATGATGAATGTACTTTTTTGGGCATTCAGAGTCTGTAATAAAACAGTAATCAGATTTACTCAAAAAAGAGTAAGAGTATTCATACATTTTTGTGATAGTTCAGGCAATCAATAAGTATACATTAATTATCTACTATGTGCTCAGCACGGAATTAGATGCTAGAGTAAAAAAAAATAAAAGAAAAATATGTACTATTACATTGCCTCATTTTAATTGTGTTAAGAAAACCAAATAAGTGTCAAATTGAAACCAGGAGTAAATTAGATTAACCAATGAAGGCTACTGGAAAAGGTGTGGCTTGAGCTATGCCTTGCAGGCAAAATTTTTAAAAAGTAAAGGTGGGGAGGTGGGGTAGAGAAAGACTCAGGGAGCCTGGGAGAAGTGAGACTATTCTTTGTGAGAAGAATGGCCAACCAAAAATCATCATAATTAGAGCAACCACAATAAGCTAATATTTAAAATAAAAGGGCCAGAGGAGTGTTATTGTTTCCATTTTGCACATGGGGATATTGATCCTCAAAGAGTTTGAGCCAGGCCTCAGAGGGAGAGAAAGCAGTAGGCATCTATCACACCTTTAAGGAGGTAAGCATCAAATGGGAGGAGCACAATTGTATGGCAGACAATAGGGCCCTTTTGAAAGGATAGATTTTGGGAAAGCTGGAGAGAAAATACAAGGACTGGGTCTCAAAGGAAGTAGGATGGAATGTAATTCAGAATAAAGGTAGAGAGTTTTACAGAGTTTTTGTTCACATGAGACTAGAGAAGGATAAGGGAACATTTCTTTTATTTATGCAAATTTTAAAAAGAAGAAAAAGTGCTCCACTGTAAGGAAACAAATTTATCTGGGAGCTCCTGTGTCACTGAAAAGCATACAAAATTGATGTGCAATATCCATCCATTTAGCTATCCATCACCCATCCTCCACCCATTCATTTATTTAGCAGACACCTTAAAGTGTGATTGTATATTTAGCAATATAGTAAGGCTTTGAAGGATACAAAAACTTATACTTCCTTCCCTTAAAATGCTCCTGATACATAATTAAAGGCTGCTCTTCCCCTCCCCCATCCAAGGCCACCTACTGTCCCTATTATCAGCTCAAAGCAAAAAGGCTAACAAAGCTGCTATTTGAAATATTGTTATGATTGAAAAGCCTACCATCCAGCAAGGTTTCCAAGACAGGGCACTTTTCAAGAAATTCATATGTCCTTCTAATTATGAATAAAAGGCAGGAAGCTGACATAAAGCTCTGGCATAACATTTTTCTTACTTGAAATTGCAAAATGATTAAAGCCATCTAGCAACAATGGTTGACCTATTGAGGAAGAATGCAGGCAACATGCCATGTAGGGATTGGTGTATGGATATATTTAGAAAGAACTAAAGACTATTTGCATTTCTCCTTGAGGCTCTTTCTCCATCTTGCCTGTGCTGTTAGCTGATGCAAAGGTCCATGTCGCTACCCAAGCTGCACCTGCTCAATATGAAGTCTCCTAACCTGGAAGGATGAAACTAGCCCACTTACTAACACAAGTAATTACATATTGAGAATCCTTACCCACCTAGTCGAAGTTTATGCTCTTTCAGTTAGAAAAAAAAAACAACAGCGTTTTCAGACACCTTTAAGGCACCATTTAAAAGTGCACTGATACAAAATAGCCACTTTCAAAGCTCGAAATTACAGGGCAGCTTTGTGCCTCAATATCTTAGTTCACTGAGGACTAATTATTCATGTGACACTCCTCTGCGTGGGGACAATACATAACCTCCATGAAGGATATGGGTTTTGAGAGTAAGCACATTCAATATGTGCCTCAGGTATCCGTGAATTCATTCTTACATCTATTGATCCAAGTGCCGCACATGGTCTGGTCTGTCCTTAGGTGATGTCTGAGCAGAAGGAATGAGAGCTTAGTGGCTAAGAGGGAAGGGTAATTGAATATAAAAATAAAGTGTTAATAGTGGCTTGATAGAACGGAGTAGGGTAGATTAGGGGTGCAAAGGAGGGAGTTGTCAATTCTCCTGGGGGAATGGACAAGCAATCCCACATTCCAAGCAGACAGAGATTGCTATGAAAGAGTAAGAAGTAGCAGAATGGCTCAGGCATTCTGGACACTGCGTGTTGTTCCTTGTAGTTCAAGCATGGGTTTTAAGGGCGGCCGTTGCAAGGCCAGCTCAGTGAGGAGCTAGTCTGCCAGGCTGAGACATCTAGATTTCACCACCATTGGGCTTTAAACAGACAAATCACATAATCAGATTTGCCTTTAAAAAGATAACTGTCCCAGCTGCATAGCAAATGGATTGGAGGGGTGTGATATTAGAAACAGCCATATGTGAAAGTGTTGGCTTTCAAACTAAATTTAAGTGACCCCTTTCTACAAATTCTATGGGTCAATCCTTCTACTAAACTTAGCTCTCATATTCTCATATTGCCTCTTTAGAAGCATAGCAGAATCTAAACATATTTTGAAGGTTATGTTTTTTTAATATCCTGTTACATTTCCCTAGCAAGGAAAATAAAAGCTACTCAAGGCTGACATTAAGACACATTCCTCGAGTGGATGTTTTGATCAGTCTAACCCAACCTTTCTCCAACTATACTATTAAATACAACACAGTTAAATTTGGCAAGGGGAAAAAATCCTAATAACCATATTCTCTGCCTTGTGATTTTCATATTCTGTCTCAGAAAAAATACTGAGTGCTTTAAAACTGATTATATAATTCACAGCAAGATCTGTTCCATTCTCAGTTATCAATGGAATTAAGTTAGCTGCTGCAATCCATATACCTTTTTTACATTTACCAGGGAAGGAATAAAATTCATCACTTACAAAATGATCCTCCATGAATAAATTATCACATGGATATAATACTTTAAAATGCCCTATATCTATTAAAAAACTAAATTAAGTCACTTGATGTCAGGAGGTTTAAAAAAAAAATAGATACTGCCAAAAAGCTACAACTTCTGGTAAAGATAACTCCAACCTTTTAAGCAATCTGTCTTAAAATAGAATTGCTTCCCTAAAGAACCCTACTAAGCCCATTAGTCATTGAGATTGTAACACATTTGCTTCTGGATAAAGAATACCTATGTTTACCCACTGGGCAAAACATTAATTAGATGTGTAGCAACACAAACAATGGCTATTACTATAATAATCACTTGAAAATTTCATTTTCAAAAATCAAGCTAAATTTCCTTCCAAAGAGAACATGGTCCATGAGTATTTTTTCTTGGTTTAGTTTTACTCTCATTTCCTATTTGACAGAAACAACCTGTCAGCTTAGCCCTTTTTAACATGATGTGAGCACGCACTACTCGTCATGCTCTGCATGTTCAAATAATTTACAGTAAAGCCAGGGAGAGACACATAATGAGATAATTGTAATGTAGTATGCCAAGTGCTAGGACTGTGATGTGTATGAGCCCTACCTGGGGGTTCAAAGAAGGCTTCCTGGAGGAGAGGATTTAAAGTTTGATACATGATTAAGAATTTTCCAAGTAAAGGAAGGTGTGAAGGGAATGCTATTTAGATGGACCTATACATTACAGGTTGAAATGGATCCCCCAAAAAGACATGTTCAAGCCCTACCCTGCAAATGTGACCTTATTTAGAAATAAGATATTTGAAGACAGGATTAAAATGAGGCCAAACTGGATTAGGGTGGTCCCCAATCCATATGACTGATGTCCTTATATGAAGAGACAAATTTGGACACAGAAACAGACACCAGGCCGTGTGAAATTGGAGGAGGCAATGCAGCCATAAGCCAAGAAATGCCAAGGATTGCCGGTATTCTGGTGTTTACCAGAAGCTACAAAAGGAAAGGAAGGATTCTCTTCTACAGGTTTCAGAGGGAGCATGGCCCTGCCAACACCTGGATATTGGACTTCTAGCCTCCAGAACTGTGAGAGAATAAATGTCTGTTGGTTTAAGCCAGTTTGTGGTACTTTGTTATGGAAGCCCTAGGAAACTACGACACAATATGACCCAAGATACAAAGGCATGAAGCAGTATGGGTGTGAGGGAAAACTACTGGGAGCTTGACAGCCCTGGAACATGAGGTATAGAATGAGGAGCTGTACGAGATGAGGCTCTAGAAGTAAGTAGGGAATGGGTCTGGATGTTCTTCTAGAACCACTACTTGAACCTGGCTCACTCTCTAGGGATAAGATATTAGGAAAATTTGCTGAAATCCAGGTGAGGCTCTTTATAATAGAATGCTTTTTATGGTAATTTGTTATAACACTCTGGAGAAAATCACTTATTCTATTTCTTGTTTCTCTTCAAAAAGATACCCTACTAACCTATTGGGGTGTATCAAAGACCTAAAATGATAATAAATGAGAGAGTGCTTTAGAGAAAACAACCACAATATATTATTATAAGCATTATTTAATTTTAATAAAAATTATTATTTTGAATAGAGTGATACACACATTTTATAATATATGTGGGGAATATTTATTTATATGTATCTCAGGACATAAAGACTTCATTAAACATGGTACTTCTTTGGTATGTCCTTTACTTCTTTATTGATAACCACTGCTGTCGCAAGGAAAAAATAATGAGGCAAATAAAAATTCTTTCTATCCACTCAAGCTATGTTTTTTCTCCTTCCTTTCCTTTTTCCCTCCAAAGTATAACTTTCCTCCCACCCTTTTCTAACGTAAAAGACTGAAATGGCTTCATCTCATATATTTATGTTCATATGCATTTGTTCCTATGGATTTTCCTGATCTAGAGGCATTAACATTTTAAGTCATAGGCCCATAGCTCCTATATTAAGAAAAATGTCAAACTTTCAAGGAGCCAGCATGAGTTCACTAAAAATCCATCATACTAATCTATCATTTACTTTTATGATATTCTTACTGGAGAGGTGTAGCAGTTTGGTATTACTTATGAATTCCAAAAATAGATATTGCATTATGTTTGTAAACTGGCCTGTTTGTGCATTAGATTGAATTGGATTCAAAAGTTTCACTTTTACTTGATTAAAAAATTATTAAGACTTTGATTGGGCCATTTCAGTAGGACATTGCATCCCCACCCCCTTGATGGGCAGGGACTCAGAGAGAAACTGCACTGCAGGGAAGGGAGGTTGGAGTTTTGAGCTGGAGCCTGGGAAGTAAGCACACAGAGGAGCAGAACAGCTGAGTCTGGAGAGAAACAAGCCCCAGGAAAACAGGAACCCAGGAAGCCTGAACTCTTGGCAGATGTTGGCAGCCATCTTGTTCTAACACAAGGCAACAGACTTTGGTGAGGGAAGTAACTTATGCTTTATGGCCTGGTAACTGTAAGATTATACCCCAACTAAATACCCTTTATAAAAGCCAACAGATTTATGGTATTTTGCATCAGCACTCCTTTGGCTGACTATTACAAGAGGTAAGTAATAAGAATGCTACAATGATATATTTTTCTTTTCTTTTTTTATTTTAGGAGGTACCAGGGATTGAAAATGGGAAGCAGGCACTCAACCACTGAGCTATACCCACTCCCAACGATGACATATTTTTATTCCTTCAGGGCTTCTTGCAGGATTAAGTATATTTACCATACTTAACACTTTTATCTATAATTTGGATTAAATTTCTGATTATCAAGTTTTTATATGGCACACATAGATCCAAGAGAGAAAGAAGGAAAGTACTGTAAAATTATACCAAAAGCCTGAAATATTGGGTTGAAATCAATAAGACAAAATTTAACAAGTACAAAAATGTCAAATCCAACTTTAGAATTCAAAAATTAAATTGTAGGATGGGAAAGACCTGATTTAAAGATGCTGTAATTGGTATATCCATAAAATATAATACTGTATAGCTTTTATAAATACAATAGCTATTAAAAACTCATTTTAACTAAGTATATAATTATGTGGCACAAACTTTGCTAAGTCCTTTGAAAATATTATGGTATCCCATTCTTCCGATATTTTTAGTAGTTATTATCCCTATACTTATTTTATAAATGAGGAAACTGAAATGTAGAAAGGTTAAGTAAGGTTTAGTAACCCACCCAAGGTCACAGAGCTTGTAAGAGGTTGAATCTAGAGACCAGAACCACCTAAATTCAGATCCTAGACCAGGGGTCCATGAGCTCAAATTGAAATTCAAAAAATTTTTTTCTTGTAGGGATGTGTTGGTGCAGATGTGATATATTTATTAAATAATACACAGTGCAGTGTGGAGTTAGTAAAGGGTCTGTGGTTTTCACCTGACTGGCAAAGGGGTCCGTGGAACAAAAAAGGTTAAAAACCCCATCCTAGACTCTTTTTTTAAAATAGATTTTATTATTTTTTTATTTTTATTTTATTCCCCCCCTTTCTGCTTGTTCTTGCTGTGTTCATTTTTGCGTTCTTCTGTGTCTGCTTTGTCTCCCCCCATTGCGGCGACACGCCGAGTCAGCTCACCGGTGAGCAGCGGCCTTGCCCATTCGCGGGCAGCTTGCCCCACTGGCAGGCGACTCTGCTCTGCTTGCGGGCGGCTCCGTTCTGTTCATGGGCAACTTGCCCTGCCCGTGGCGGCTTTTTGCCCTGCCCACACCCACGGCAGCTCTGCCCCACCCACGGCGGCTTGCCCCCTCAAGGCGGTCTTCCCCGTTCGGAGAGGTCCCCAGGAACCGAAGCCGGGGCCTCCCATGTGGTGTACCAGCGCCCTATCCACTGAGCTACAGCCGGCCCCGCCATCCTAGACTCTTAATCACTATGTGATATTGCTTCCCAAGGCAGGATAGAACTTTATTTCAGAACTATATTTACTGACACAAAGAGACATTCTGATATACGACAGAGTACTATATATATATATATATATATGTATACACACACACATACACACATAGGATAACATTTGAGCTCATGATACATATACATATACATACATGCATTATATGTATATGCATTTATATTAATATAGATAGCTCTTGAGAAAGTCCCCAAGGTTATAAAATTTTAACAATGAATGTTTCTGAGTGATGGCATTTTTGGTGATTTTAAATTATTATTTTTCATCAGAATTTTCTAGTTTTTATATAGTGGTCATATATTGCTTATATAATTAAACTGTATCATGCAAATCACTGAGGCATTGCAGTGATCAAAATTTTAGCATTAGTCAGCAGTATGACTCAGGTGCTAAAATAATTTAGGCAGTCCTAATGTATATTATAGAGGGACCATGCTTGAATAGAAGAAGATAATATTTCAATGTGTTTTGTGCTGATACCCAGAAGACTGTGTTCAATAGAAAATCTGAAAGTGGGATATCAGGATGGTAGGAGGTTTGGGGACCACATCTTATGAAGAAAAGCTAAGGAACCAAACATTGCTTAAAGAAAGAGAACTAAATAGTAAAACTAAAAGATGTACTAGACAGTCAAAATTTCAAAGTTTAGAACGAGGACTTTATTTAATGTTATTCTAGATTGTAGACAGGATAAATAGACCCACCAAGTCATTAAATATTGAGGTCCTCTTAGGCAACAAGCCCTATCCTGGACTCCAGGGATTTATAGTGACCCAAGAAATGACTCCGAGAACTCACAGGCTAGTGAGTTGTTCATCGTAATTAAATAATTACACTGTGCAAAGTGTTATGAAGGAGAAGTACAAGATGCTACAGGAGCAAAGGACAGAGTGAGTTGGCCTAGATGTCATGGAAGACTCCTCTGAGGTAGTCATGTGTAAGTTGATACCTGAAGGATAACAAGAGTTGGCTTGGTAGGGAGGGGGCTAACCTTTGTAATCAGAGAAAGCAGCTTTAGAGAATGGTTAGAGGTGGGAAGAAGGACCTGTTGCCAGAATCAGATGAAGTCCTCTCGCTGTTGCATAAGGAGGAATAGTTTCTAAAGAACCTTGCAATCCAAACTCCAGAGCCATTAAGCACACCTAAAATGAGCACATGGCAAGATGCAGAATGAAAGAGCTGGTTAGCTTTCTGCTTACTCTGGTGATCCACTGGGATAAGCTACTTAAATGAAATTGGACCTAGGAAAACTAGGCGGTGCTTGAGAGGAAATAGTCTACTTTTCACCCAAACCTAGGATAGGGTTGGATAATTATGCTTTGTTGTGGATAGGGAATTCTTTAGCAACATGCAGCAAAGGGAATAGACACAAAAAAATATAAATAGTGGTGGAATCCCAAGGGCAAATCTATATATATATTCAATTTTTTTTTCAAATGGCTAGGAAGGGTAGGATATAGTGATATCTCTAAGACTGCAAATGGACCCTAAGTAAGCTTTTCAGGGTAATAGCATGCCAGTCATGCTGGCAGGGCAACCCACGAGGATGTGAGTGGACAGGAAATTCATGGATAATCCTTGGTGTGGGCAAGTGTAAAATTACACATTTATTCAAGATAATCCAAAGTCCCTCTAGAAAGATGAGTCCCAAAAAGTAAGTTACAACTCAGAAAATGATGTAAAAGTTAATGACAAAATATTCCCTAAAAATGTTTTACTATAGCCAAAAGAGGATTCAATAGGCTAAGCAACTCCAGATTACTAACAGCTATGGTGTATGCATGTAACCCAATCCCTGATGGAGCAGCAGGATGCAGCATGAGGGAGGTCTCATATGGTTTGACACAAAGGAAGAATGTGCTCAGCGAGAGAAGAAAAGGAAAGAGGCAGCCTTTCTCCTTCAGCCGTCAGTGCAGAATGTGAATTAAGGAAGACAATTAAGGATGATGGTAAGAAAGTAATGCAAGGATTAAATAGAAATGAACAAGAATGATTAAGGGTAGAAAACCTGGGCATGAAGAAAGTCACAAAGGAAATCAAGAAGGATCTAATACCACATAGTACAAAAGGTAGCTTTCTCTAGAATAATGTTTCTCAAAGTGTGGTCTCTTTTTGATTCATCAGCTTTACCTGGGAACTTATTAGAAATGCAAAATCTTTCTGAGGCCCCACCCTAATCCTATTAAATCAGAAACTCTGGGGCCCGGTAATCTGTGTTTTAATAAATCTTCCAGATAATTCTGATGCACTCTCAAATTTGAGACTCACTGCTCTAGAAGATCACAGCCAATAAGATGCATGAAACTTAAGTAGAGACCCTATCCCTCAGGTGCGGGTAGTTACCTGGGAAGGTGAGCTTGTGGATGGTCTTATCAGTCAAAAAGCTACTCTTCATTACTGTTTTCTCTCCAACTTTTTACATTTGTTTAGCAAAAAGCTACCTTTTACTTTTACTCAGCAATCTCCTCTTACTGCAACCTCAAACACAAGTTTCTACCCCAAAGATATTCATTCTGCATTGCATTTTATTTGCATATTTGCATATGAGCTTTATCTGTCTCCCATTATAGGTTGAAAATATTGTATCATCTTTGTATCTATACCTCCATAAATTCTGTCACAATGTTGGTACATAATAGATGCTCAGCAACTATCTGTTGAATGAATCCAATCCAATCCAATCAAATTGAAATCATAGGTCATCCCTTTGAACCACTCTCTTCACAACTTAATATCAGTTGTCTATTGATCCAAAGATTAAAATTTCACGTTCCTCAATGACTTTATCACCTTATATTTGTCTTTTCTCTCTCTTCATCCCAAACCCATTTTTAAATATGTATTCAGTACTACTTACTATGCACAAAGCACTCCAATAGGCAATGGAAACACAATGGTGACTACCACAGACTAGGCCCCTATCCTTCTGGGGCTTTCATTTTTCAGGGATAACAATATAAAAAATAATATCATTAATAATAATAACAGCTTGTTATAAATGATAAGAAGAAAACTAACTATGCTGGGGAGGAATGTTTAAGCAGAAAATTAAGGATGAGAAGAAATCAGCTGAGATCTCAGAGCTCCAGACTGCTTTGAATCCACCGTCCACCATCTCTATGCCACATTAGTCACTTACTTACTGACAGGTATCTCCAAGAATCCAACATTCACTTTCCTCTTTATTTCTTCTTTTTTTTTAACCTGTCTACTCTCCCTTCATACATCACCTTTAGTGAACCAGTTCTTTCACTCCTCGTGACTTCAGGTCACTCCATATTCCCATCTTAAATCAGTTATTCACTTATCTCTGACTTCTCTTGATTCCTAAATGGACCTCATCAATCAACTAATTAGTGCTTCTCATTCATTCCTTCACTCATTCACTCAAGAAACATTTATGCAGTGTCTGCCATCTGCCAGGCACTATGCTACTAGGCTTATTTTCAGCAGCACTCTAGAATACTTTCGTTGATAACTATTCAAAGCTTCTAAGTGTTCTTCCATTACTAAGCCCACTAGCTCCTCTACATATAAGTACTATTGCAAAATGACCTTACTTCCCAATTTTATATTTTAAAAAAACAGAAGATGTAAACCATGCAGAGATCTCTCATCTATCAACCTCTGTACACCCATATATTCATTTCTACCTACCTCCTCACATTTCTCTACAGTCGTAAGAGGAAAATATGCTCCTCCTTTCTTCTATCACCAAACATTTAAAAAGAGAAGGCTATTATACCCAACCCAGAGTAGCAGCAAATAGTAGAAAATTCTATTGGCAGGAAGAGGGGATAGAAACATCTCATTCCATCATTCCCTCTTCTCCCTACCCAAATAGTTTCATGGCAGGAAGATGAAATGTGTGTAGCAGTTCTTTTGCTTTTAACTTTTCATGACCATGAAGTGGGAGAACAAGTAGGAAGGCAGTGCTTTTCTCAGGGATACTTTGTGGTCCCCGCTTAGAGTGTAGATACTTTTTCATTCAAATGCCTTTTACTTGGGAGAGGCCTCTGATTCTGGAGGCAAAGATTGTCCCAATGGGACACAGAAGTGAGACTCAAAGAGCTAAAGGTTTAGATTTTCCCTACAGAAAGGCACCCAGATTTCTTTCTACATTATTGGGCCCACACAGATAACCAGGAATAAACAAGAACAGATATTTAGGTTAGAAAACCTCTCCAGGAATGAAGAATGTGTACTTAACCAAAAATATCCACTTTCATATCTCTAGAGAACAAGAAAAAGAATGCCCAGAACAGAGCATGAGCAATAGAACTAATCATAATAAGAAAGTGGGGAAGAGTAATCCCTAATTCATAAATGCATGTATCCCACACCCTCAGTTCTAGTGTTTTCATTGTGCAAAATTGATATAATTTTCAATTTTCAAGAAATTATCCAGAGATTAATTAACTACTAGAGATTTCATTCCCAAGACAACTTTATTTTCAGGTGAATGGATTAGAGAAGAGGTTACTGGCATGTATGGAAATAGTCATGCATATTCATTTTGAGAGGAAGTTAGAGAGGACAATAGATATCAAGACTTCAAGAGAAGAAATGGATCCTGGCCTTCTAACACTATTGTGATGGTTGGGCTAATGCGTCAACTTGGCTGGGTCACGGTGCCCAGTTGTTTGGTCAAGCAAGCACTGGGCTAACTATAATACAAGGGCATTTCATGGATCTTAATCATCTGTGAGTTTATTGCATAGATGGCTGGTTACATCTACAAACAACTGAGGAGATTGCCATCAGCAATGAGTGAAGTCTCATCCAATCAGCTGAAGGCTTTAAAAGGAAACATGATTTCAGCATTCAGAGAGAGAATCCCATCTCTACTTCAGATAGCCAGTGTCTCCTGGGGAATTCAACAAGGACCCCCATCTGAGTCCCTGGCTTGCAACCTGCCCTACAGATTTTGAACTTGTACATCCTGACAGTCACATGAGACAATTCTATAAAATCTCATACTATATACAGATATCTCTCGTTGGTTCTGTTTCCCTAGAGAACCCTGACTAATGAAGCTATCTACATAGTTTTCAAGTGCAAGATCCAAGAAGCCAAACAAATCAGAGTTCAAACACCCTTCTGTACAGGTTACTACTTTTTATCAGAAAATCTCTTTCTTCATCTCTATATAAATAAAACCTATCTCATAGGGCAATTATGAGACTTAATAATCATTATATAAAGGAAGCAAAGAACTTAGCACAGAGGCTGGCATGTAGTAAATGTACAACAAATGATAGGAATGGGACAGATATACCGGTAAAATTGCCTTTTATTAAGGGAAGAGAGGTAAAAACAGAAAGAAAATATGGAGGGAACAAAAAATGAAGGAAGGAGAAAAAAGAACAAGCAAGAACTGAATAATAGAATTTCTATGGTATAGTTACATTTTTAATACCACCTTTCATTATATCACTTTAAAATTCCAAAAGAGAATTGATGTTACATTATTAGTCCAGCTTTTCTGACTTGAACATGGTGTATAAACATACTTGAGTAGTTTCCATAATACTACTACTTAGTGGTGGTCAGGAAAATCTGGAAATTGTAATATAAAATGCATATCTTTACAGGAACAGTCTTCAATTCTTTTCATTGAAAGAAACTTCCAGGCCAGGAAGTTGAGAATTGAATTTTTCTTGGAAGAAAGTTAAACACCCTGGACATGGACATGTTTGGTTCCTTGGTTTTACCTAAATATAACATATCATGAATCCACATGTTTGGGTTAAAGTAGAACAAATGCTGAGTACTCTATGTTAAATGGTGGTGCAATAAAATAAAGTATTAAAAAAAAGTACTTTTGCTAATCAGCAGTCTCATAGAATTGATGGACCCTATTTTTCTCCTTTGGAGCAAAAAATGATACTAGGAAATATAGAAGTAAAAAAAATTATGACCTGCTGTTTTCAGAGAAAAATCTGAGAAGAGAATGGAAATAAAAGTAGTATGGGGGGCCGGCTGCAGCCCAATTGGTAGGGTGCCGGTTTACCACATGGGAGGCCCCGGGTTCGGTTCCCAGGGCCTCCTCGAGCAGGCAGACCACCTTGAGAAGGCAAAGCCGCCGCAGGCAGGGCAGGCCACCGCACGGTGAGCTGACTC